>OX246750.1:3269215-3556970 GCA_945910005.1 Isoperla grammatica
CTAGATCTAACAAGAAGTGTGTTCTGTATATTTTGAAATCTGATATAGGAACTCAACACAGGAACTCACCCAAGATTTCTCGATAACGAGAGATGTTTAGTACCCTTGATTTGTATATGCGCGAGTGTAGATATATAAAACTTTTTTGTAACAATTCCGTAATTAATAATGTTCAACTTTCGGTAGGTAGCTTTTTTAATACAAAAGTTATTATCCGAACAGAAACATTGTTGCGGTCACTGTAGTAAAATAGTTGCAGCGCAACATTATCAATATTGCAAACAATGTTGCATGATTCAAAAACGGTGGACGAGTTTGAAAAACGCTCTCGGGCAAGTAAATTGTGGTTTTGATAACATGAACTAGAACGAACTGTGATATAAAAACATACGCTAGAATGTCAGATGTAGGAATGTATGTGACCTGAATTGATCGAAACCTTTGTACAAGAACAATATCAGTTGTTTGTAATGAGAGATCTCCACGTTGCAATATTAACAAGCGTTGTTGGATGAAGCCACATCAAAGACTATACCGTGTGGTTATTGGCTTCACCTAAAAAATTATTTTTCTAAATTTAAAATGTTAAAACAATATATATATATGAATTAAAAGGGTTTAATTGCTATCATACTCCACAGAGAAATTTATTTCTATGAATAGTTTTTTTTAAACTGGACATACCCTATTTTCAATGTCTTAAGAAGAGTATCGGGTATTTGGCAAAGGGACTGTGGGCTACACCTGCCATTGACCACTACTTTATACCCTGTCTCAAATTCCGATACAAAGTTTGTATTATCAGCAAACCACATTTTCTTGTCTTTAAAATAAAAACAAAATACAAATTTAAACATAGTTGAACATTTAAAAATGTTATTTTAAAATTAAAACTTTTATTGAATAAGGGCAATACAAAAAAAGAAAGAGCCCCAAATTATCGGAAATTGTCGAATTCGAAATCATGATTGAAAGTGTATGTTCATAATTGAAAAAAGTATATGTTCATAATTGAAAGTAGTATATGTTCATAATTGAAAAAAGTATATGTTCATAATTGAAAGTAGTATATGTTCATAATTGAAAAAAGTATATGTTCATAATTGAAAGTAGTATAATATGTTAAATTATCTCTGTGTCGTATTTGATGTCCTTTGAAGCGCTTTTAATAATAATTGCAACTACATAATTAATTTCAACTACTAACTTCTGTTTGAGTACGGTAGGTGGAACATCATCATAAACCCAGCGCGTACGTTACCAACATTTCACTTTACCTAGCTTACAACTAATTGAAAACTACTTGTTCTATGGCAGTGTAATCAAAACCATTTGATGGTGTAGTTTAACGGGATATTATGTTGTCTACAAACTGTGAGTAGAGGCCCCAAAGCATCATGGGAGAAAACTAGTTACACGATAATATGTTGAGAGTTGCTTGTTTTATTGTGTAATACATTCTGTAACGATGATAGTAAAGTAGAAAGCAGTCGTAACAAATGAGATAGTTGCAAGAACGAACCCCCCCCCCACACATTTCTATCTCTCTCAATCTCTCTCTCTCCTTCTCTTTATCTTTCTGTCACTCTCTCCACGTCAAAACACACAGTCCTAGACATACGACCTGTACTTACATATTTTACGGCTCACGAAAAAGCGCATCATATTTCGTATGCATTTACACTTTATTTTTCTGGGATACTTTCTGTGGTGTACCTGTCAGAAACTAAAGGATTTAACGCTTGAAAAAGCTTGGTTTAAACGAACAAAACAGATGCCGTTCTTTATTTTATGAAATATTCGTCTCCATACACAAATAGTTTTTCTTTAGTTGCATCTGTTTCAAAGTGTGACCACGTGGCAGCTTTGATATTTGGCTTCTGGTTGAATATCATTTGGTTACGTCAATTTTCGTTATATTTACATAAAACAAAGCCTCTAAAAAATGAATAAATATATTTATGGAAACCTTCGCAGTGATATTTGTCGCTCTTTACCTTACTTACCAACTTACAACTAAGAAGTAAAATCTGTATAAGATATACATTAAATAAAACAAATACGTTATTTAAATTCACTTCAATTTGTGTTTCCGATATTATCAACTTCAAATGGTTTGAATCAAAAATATGATCTGAATTATCTATTTTTCTTTGTTTAAACAATTTCTACAAGTAAACAAAACAATATCAAAAAGCCACATGAAATTCAGTCACGTCCTACCCTTTACGTCTTACTTGTACCATTCATACAATCACCCGCCTACGTCGTATGACCTATTTGTCGAGTACGTCGTTAAACAACTAATCTTATATGAACTAAGTATTTGACAATAAGTCGAAGTACCACATTGTAATGTTTACACGTACATCCTTGAAAAATATTTATCCTTCAGGCTGAGTCGAGTATTGTTGTCGTAGTAGATACTGAGATAAAACATTTTATGATGTTGCTCTCAAGTTTCTACTCAAAATGTTTACAACAGTTATAATCGAGTCTTGATATAATGCGGCAATACGATAATACTATTGGCAATCTAGTTACATTTACGTTGTTATTTTTTCGATAACACAAACAAAAGCATTGGTTCACTTACCATTAATCCAAGACTCAAACTAAATTCAAAAAGTTTCTCGCTGAGACTTTTTCCAAGTACAGAATGTAACAAAATACTTTCCTCTATCGAATTATGGAAGTTTTCTACTTGAACTATCGCTGTCAGATATTGCGACGAAGTAGATAACCCCCAGGTGAATAAATAATCCGGTGGAACTTTTGTGAAAACAGATTGTTTTCTTAATTTTTTTCCATCTAAAACACGAAGCGTTGACCGTAGACTTGTTATCTCTTATCTTCGGGAATAACAACTCGGTTGTTGAAACTCCAGACGATCAAAGATTACAGTTCTACATCAGAGAATATTTTTCCCATAGGAAGCGTTTTATGAATGAATGATTGATTCATGAACCCAACTTAGATATCTTGAAACAAACTCTTTTTATTTCGTTTATGTTATTCTCCTTATGTTTTTTTTTTAAATTTAAAACAGTAGACGAATGATCATTCTTTTTGCTGCAATTTTATCCCATTTTGATTTTGTTGAGTGTTTTTTTAGATTGTATGTACAGTTGGATTTATTGTCTTTCTTAGTAAATCAGTTTCATAGCCGAATGAGATGGATACTCAACACGCAAACCTCCCTATCACATCGCTCCAACCCCTTCAACAAGAACCACCCATAACAACGCATGAAATATTGCATTTCATTATCAAAGTTCAAAGTTTTAGTCCTTTTTTACAATTGTGTACCAGTACACAGTGGTAAAATTAGAACTAATATTAAAATTAGGGTATTTAATTAAAAACAAAAAATAAAAACAAAAAATAAATTTACATTTAGATTCTACCCACTCATAACGAAAGTGATTTGCAGTGGGGGACTTTAATTTTAAAGCGACTACACGAACCGTGTAGGCTCCTTGTCATATGATTCTTAAGTAGAACTCTAAAAGATTGAACATTTTCAGCACAAACCGTTTTTTCTGATAGCTTGTTCTATTCTCTTAAGAGTCCTACTCAAATATGATCATTTACCAACATCAGTCCTTCCAAAGTTGAGAATCTAACACACCGTTAACAACCCTATAGATATTACACAGGCTATCTCCCTTTCTCCTCACCTTCAACGATTCCCATTCCAGTTCCTCTATCATTCTTGTTACGTTGTCAACGTTGTCACTTCTCCATTAGAACTATTGGTATACGTCCATCCTTGTATGCTATACCACCTACCGCACTCAAACAGAAGTTAGATCAACTATTATCATCCCCCTGTCCTACTAGTATCGTTGTCCTTGTGTTACAGATCATCCACCGCGACCTCGCAGCTCGCAACGTGCTCGTGGGGGATGGAAACGTGTGCAAGGTCACACCTGTCCTACTAGTATCGTTGTCCTTGTGTTACAGATCATCCACCGCGACCTCGCAGCTCGCAACGTGCTCGTGGGGGATGGAAACGTGTGCAAGGTCACACCTGTCCTACTAGTATCGTTGTCCTTGTGTTACAGATCATCCACCGCGACCTCGCAGCTCGCAACGTGCTCGTGGGGGATGGAAACGTGTGCAAGGTCACACCTGTCCTACTAGTCTCGTTGTCCTTGTGTTACAGATCATCCACCGCGACCTCGCAGCCCGCAACGTGCTCGTGGGGGATGGAAACGTGTGCAAGGTCACACCTGTCCTACTAGTCTCGTTGTCCTTGTGTTACAGATCATCCACCGCGACCTGGCAGCCCGCAACGTGCTCGTGGGGGATGGAAACGTGTGCAAGGTCACACCTGTCCTACTAGTCTCGTTGTCCTTGTGTTACAGATCATCCACCGTGACCTCGCAGCCCGCAACGTGCTCGTGGGGGATGGAAACGTGTGCAAGGTCACACCTGTCCTACTAGTCTCGTTGTCCTTGTGTTACAGATCATCCACCGCGACCTGGCAGCCCGCAACGTGCTCGTGGGGGATGGAAACGTGTGCAAGGTCACACCTGTCCTACTAGTCTCGTTGTCCTTGTGTTACAGATCATCCACCGTGACCTCGCAGCCCGCAACGTGCTCGTGGGGGATGGAAACGTGTGCAAGGTCACACCTGTCCTACTAGTCTCGTTGTCCTTGTGTTACAGATCATCCACCGTGACCTCGCAGCCCGCAACGTGCTCGTGGGGGATGGAAACGTGTTCAAGGTCACACCTGTCCTACTAGTCTCGTTGTCCTTGTGTTACAGATCATCCACCGCGACCTCGCAGCTCGCAACGTGCTCGTGGGGGATGGGAACGTGGGCAAGGTCACACCTGTCCTACTAGTCTCGTTGTCCTTGTGTTACAGATCATCCACCGCGACCTCGCAGCTCGCAACGTGCTCGTGGGGGATGACGCCGTGTTCAAGGTCACACCTGTCCTACTAGTCTCGTTGTCCTTGTGTTACAGATCATCCACCGCGACCTCGCAGCTCGCAACGTGCTCGTGGGGGATGACGCCGTGTTCAAGGTCACACCTGTCCTACTAGTCTCGTTGTCCTTGTGTTACAGATCATCCACCGCTACCTGGCAGCCCGCAACGTGCTCGTGGGGGATGGAAACGTGTTCAAGGTCGCACCTGTCCTACTAGTCTCGTTGTCCTTGTGTTACAGATCATCCACCGTGACCTGGCAGCCCGCAACGTGCTCGTGGGGGATGGAAACGTGTGCAAGGTCACACCTGTCCTACTAGTCTCGTTGTCCTTGTGTTACAGATCATCCACCGCGACCTCGCAGCTCGCAACGTGCTCGTGGGGGATGGAAACGTGTTCAAGGTCACACCTGTCCTACTAGTCTCGTTGTCCTTGTGTTACAGATCATCCACCGTGACCTGGCAGCTCGCAACGTGCTCGTGGGGGATGGAGATCAACTATTATCATCCCCCTGTCCTACTAGTCTCGTTGTCCTTGTGTTACAGATCATCCACCGCGACCTGGCAGCTCGCAACGTGCTCGTGGGGGATGGAAACGTGTTCAAGGTCACACCTGTCCTACTAGTCTCGTTGTCCTTGTGTTACAGATCATCCACCGCGACCTCGCAGCTCGCAACGTGCTCGTGGGGGATGGAAACGTGTTCAAGGTCACACCTGTCCTACTAGTCTCGTTGTCCTTGTGTTACAGATCATCCACCGTGACCTCGCAGCTCGCAACGTGCTCGTGGGGGATGGAAACGTGTTCAAGGTCACACCTGTCCTACTAGTCTCGTTGTCCTTGTGTTACAGATCATCCACCGCTACCTGGCAGCCCGCAACGTGCTCGTGGGGGATGGAAACGTGTGCAAGGTCACACCTGTCCTACTAGTCTCGTTGTCCTTGTGTTACAGATCATCCACCGCTACCTGGCAGCCCGCAACGTGCTCGTGGGGGATGGAAACGTGTTCAAGGTCACACCTGTCCTACTAGTCTCGTTGTCCTTGTGTTACAGATCATCCACCGCTACCTGGCAGCCCGCAACGTGCTCGTGGGGGATGGAAACGTGTGCAAGGTCACACCTGTCCTACTAGTCTCGTTGTTCTTGTGTTACAGATCATCCACCGCTACCTGGCAGCCCGCAACGTGCTCGTGGGGGATGGAAACGTGTGCAAGGTCACACCTGTCCTACTAGTCTCGTTGTCTTGTGTTACAGATCATCCACCGCGACCTAGCAGCTCGCAACGTGCTCGTGGGGGATGGAAACGTGTTCAAGGTCACACCTGTCCTACTAGTCTCGTTGTCCTTGTGTTACAGATCATCCACCGCGACCTCGCAGCCCGCAACGTGCTCGTGGGGGATGGAAACGTGTGCAAGGTCACACCTGTCCTACTAGTCTCGTTGTCCTTGTGTTACAGATCATCCACCGCGACCTCGCAGCTCGCAACGTGCTCGTGGGGGATGGAAACGTGTGCAAGGTCACACCTGTCCTACTAGTTTCGTTGTCCTTGTGTTACAGATCATCCACCGTGACCTGGCAGCTCGCAACGTGCTCGTGGGGGATGGAAACGTGTTCAAGGTCACACCTGTCCTACTAGTCTCGTTGTCTTGTGTTACAGATCATCCACCGCGACCTCGCAGCCCGCAACGTGCTCGTGGGGGATGGAAACGTGTGCAAGGTCACACCTGTCTTACTAGTCTCGTTGTCCTTGTGTTACAGATCATCCACCGTGACCTCGCAGCTCGCAACGTGCTCGTGGGGGATGGAAACGTGTGCAAGGTCACACCTGTCCTACTAGTCTCGTTGTCCTTGTGTTACAGATCATCCACCGCGACCTGGCAGCTCGCAACGTGCTCGTGGGGGATGGAAACGTGTTCAAGGTCACACCTGTCCTACTAGTCTCGTTGTCCTTGTGTTACAGATCATCCACCGCGACCTCGCAGCTCGCAACGTGCTCGTGGGGGATGGAAACGTGTTCAAGGTCACACCTGTCCTACTAGTCTCGTTGTCCTTGTGTTACAGATCATCCACCGCGACCTCGCAGCTCGCAACGTGCTCGTGGGGGATGGAAACGTGTTCAAGGTCACACCTGTCCTACTAGTCTCGTTGTCCTTGTGTTACAGATCATCCACCGTGACCTGGCAGCCCGCAACGTGCTCGTGGGGGATGGAAACGTGTGCAAGGTCACACCTGTCCTACTAGTCTCGTTGTCCTTGTGTTACAGATCATCCACCGTGACCTCGCAGCTCGCAACGTGCTCGTGGGGGATGGAAACGTGTTCAAGGTCACACCTGTCCTACTAGTCTCGTTGTCCTTGTGTTACAGATCATCCACCGTGACCTGGCAGCCCGCAACGTGCTCGTGGGGGATGGAAACGTGTGCAAGGTCGCCGACTTCGGGTTCGCGCGTGACGTCATAACAAGTCACGTCTACGAGCGCAAGTCTGAAGGTCGCCTGCCAATCCGCTGGATGGCACCAGAGTCGCTGTACGATAACATCTTCTCTGTCAAGTCCGACGTGTGGTCGTTTGGTATTCTCATCTGGGAGATCGTCACTCTAGGTAAGACCTCTAGGTCAACCCTCCCCTCCTTCCCCTCAAGCCAAGGTCATTCGGTATTCTCATCTGGGAGATCGTCACTCTAGGTAAGACCTCTAGGTCAACCCTCTCCTCCTTCCCCTTGAACCAAGGTCATATTCGCGTCGTCACTCAAGGTATGACCTCTAGGTCAACCCTCCCCTTCTTCCTCTCAAACGAAGGTCATTCGGTATTCTCATTTGGGAGACTGTCACTCTCAAGACCTCTAGGTCAACCTTCCCCTACTTCTCCTTGAACCAAGGTCATATTCGCGTCTTCACTCTATAGGTAAGACCTCTAGGTCAAACCTTGCTCCTTACCCTCAAACCAAGGTCATATATCCTCATCTTGGATAACGCCAAATTTAGATAAGACCACTAGTCCCACCTTCCTCTAAAACCAATGCCATATTCCCTTACTGTAGTTAAGACCTCTAGGTCAACTCTCCCTCTTTTCACTCTTTCCCTCAAACCAAATACACTCGGTATCCTCATAATGATTTTATTCATTGATTTATAGATCGATTATTTTGTAGTCTGGATTGATGAATTGTTGGATTTATGTTTTTATTTATTGATTAACAGAGTAATAGGTTTGTTGGTCCAATACTTCATTGCCTGATGATTCCAGGTTCCACCCCCTACCCCGGCCTCGCAGCCGGTGACGTCATGAAGAAGGTTCGCGACGGTTACCGATTGGACAAGCCCGAACATTGCCGTAGAGAACTGTACAACATAATGTATTACTGCTGGGACAAGGACGCCAAAGAGCGACCTAGCTTCCCTGAACTAGTCAATCTATTGGAACAGTTACTCTTAACTGAGACGGACTATATTGAACTGGAGCGGTTTCCGGATCATTCGTACTACAACATGGTCAGCTTGAGTGGGGAGAAACTATAACCGGCGGTGAGAAACTTTAGCCGGCTGTGAGAAACTTTAGCCGGCTGTGAGAAACTTTAGTCGGCTGTGAGAAACTTTAGCCGGCTGTGAGAAACTTTAACCGGCTGTGAGAAACTTTAGCCGGCTGTGAGAAACTTTAGCCGGCTGTGAGAAACTTTAGTCGGCTGTGAGAAACTTTAGTCGGCTGTGAGAAACTTTAGCCGGCTGTGAGAAACTTTAACCGGCTGGTCGTCAACGTACGATTATGTTTTCTTCAGCAAGAAGTGCTGAGTGAAGAAAGTTGTGTTTAATTTTATTAAGAAATGTTGATCTATTTGTTTTCGTGTGTATTTAAGGACATTTTGTACTACAATGCCTAGATAAATATGAGGTACACGAAAAAGTACATTGAATTTAAATGCTGCAATGCACATGTGTACACTTACGATGTGAACTACGGGAAATTTTGACAACACTGCACAAAGAATTAGTGGCCGGCACTGTTCAAGTGTATTGGAATGAACTACTTCAATACGGAGTATGTATGTTTCTAAGTAGCTAACTTTAAACATCTCAAAATTGTAAAGAGTTGATTTCTAATTCTAGAATCAGAAAAAGTCTGAAAGAAAATGTGTTTTGAATGTATTTTAAATATATTTTTACTAAACTACATACACAATTAGTTGGCACATAGATATTTATAAAAAAGGTTTCATGTACATCGAAATAAAATAAAATTCTGCAATGCGGATTGTGCTTTGTCGCAAAGTGTTTTAAAGCTCAGAAAAACTAGATTTTTCGAAGAGATAATTTTAAATTCTCGAGTAACAATATGTATGAAAGAATAGTTTGGACGAAACACCAATGTAACTACATTATGGATATACTCTAAGAGCTGTGTATACATTGAAATAAAATACTGCAATGCGTACTGTGTGTGATTGTGTGTTATAACGTATTTAACATTGCAAAGAGTGTATTTTTAAAGCTCTCGATAAAAGCTTTTTACGATGAAGAACGGTGAACATTGTAATATTAAAAGGCTTGTTCTCTTTAGGATAAAATAACTTGAGAATCCGCGCATGCCACCAGGGTTACACGTAAAACTAATGTAGCATATTTTCAATTAAGTCACATTCCACTCCGAACTTAATACAATTATTGTGGGTATACATTGACGAACTACGAACCAAATGATTAATGACAAAATCAATTTGCCTACTTATTTGTATAATAAGGTTGAATACACTTTTCTAATTCTACTAAATTAAAACTAGCAAAAGTGAGAGTAACATTCAACCCTATTTTTTTAAAGAGTAGCTACCTGAGTTTCGGACCATACTTTAAATACTCAAACATATGTTTTATGGTAGATTATATTAAAAACAGCGTTGAATATTCTAGCTAGATGAACTGTGCATACTGGTTTCTAACACCATGTATTGGTTACTTGTCTCATTTTGGAAAAGACATTTTTAAAAATCTTGGCCGACTACCAACTTAAATTAGATGTATTTAAAAATGAAAATGACTGAAAAAACATACTAACAAAGTCTGACAAAAACATTTTCGTCATTTACCAACTAGTAATAATGAACATAACAAAAGCTCAATAGTAAATAATAATGTAAATATATAATATTTAAATATATCTTTATCTACGAATTACGCAGGATTGTTCGTTAAAAATATGTACATAGAAGTAATTTTATGTGATAAAATTCAACATCAAGAATGCAACTAAGCACAATAATGATTGATTGATTGTGCTGATTAATGCCAACTCTTGAATGTAATGTCACGCTGCTGGTATATCGCTCCATAGTGTATGAGAACTCTTCTTTCATCAACACATAAGATCTCCATTATTGTGTGAGAGAAATCATAGGTGAAAGAAGGATTTCAAACTCCTCATCGCTAATAATAAAACACACCCAAAGATACAACCTTTTATCAAAATGTACATAAATAACGAGTTAACTTAATTGTAACAGCGCTGTAGACGATATAATATGTACTATAAGTCATTGTTGTGAACCTTATTGTTATGTACTTTTATATTTAATTATTTTATACGGTAAAACCTGTCTTCAAGTATGTAAATATGAACAAAATGAGTGTAATTAAAATTGGTTCATAAAATGTGTGTATTGTTTCTTTACACTATGATGTTTACACTACATAATCCCTTTGTTAACAAACTGACAACCCTAGGGATTGTACTTCGATAAACGTTTTCTATGTAGTTTTATTTTCCAACTCTCATGTAGAGCGTTCTCACGGTGCTTTACGGTACTTTACGGTACTCTAGCGTGAACTAAATACTGCGTCAGCCCTTCCGGCTTACGTTTGTTTAACCTACTTCACGTCAGGTGTAAAGTCTGAACTGTGAAATAGTTATAAATAACATGATATGTTCCCCCTTTGTAAAACAATCCACCGTTCTACAATATCTAATAATATGGTAATTTCAAACCTGTTAATAACTAAGCTAACAAAGCTTTGACTTGAGTTGTCGCCTTAGGAAGATAGTTTATGGTTTAACTGTCTGAGCACGAGAGATCAAAGTGTACACATCAGCTTCTAATAATACAGAGAGTATATAGGGGTTAAAATGTAGGTTATGTTTAGATAGGGGATGGTAAATAATACCCGAGGAGATGTAAATTGACAATACCCTACAATATTCCTTACGATAATATTACAGTAGTGTCTGCAACACGTAAATTACGAACAGTCCAGTTTTTGTGTTATATTTATTAATATTTTTGTTTTGTAATGTAAAATACGAATTAAAAATACGAAACACATCAGGGGTAGAAGCGCAAAAAGGGAAATGGTGGGAAAATAAAAAATATGGAGAAAACTGGTGGAGAGTCCGAGAGAAGATTGCCAGGAAGGAGAAGAAGATATTGAAGGTGAGATGTCAGTGGGACAAAGGATAAAAGAGGTGAAGCGTCAGGCATGGATTTATTATTATTATTATTTTTGGTTTAAAGGCACAAATCATTTGGGTTATCAGTGCCTATTTTTCCTATTTAAATCTTGTTTATATGGTTTGTTCCTTAAGTCAGGCATGGAGCCGGCTTAGGTAGACCCGAGGCCCAAGTGATGGTGGGAACCTCCCATCCCCTACCCGACTATGATACAGGGACATATATTGATTAATAAAATAAATGTAATAGTAATAAAATTTCAATTTTTTCCCTTTTTGTGTGTGTAGTTTTGTAGATCCAAACGGCAAACTCCCCCCCCCCCCCTCTTTATTTTGTATTCCCTTATGACGACCTCGGCGTTATGTCACACATCAATGGATTCATATATCCGTCTTGTACGTCGTAAAACAACAAGTACGTCCTAAGGCACTAACTGCAAACAGAATATCCGAGCAGTAAAGTCAATTCCGTTTGAGGGAATCGTTTCAGTTCATGAGTTTTGCAATGAATCTAGGTCGTCTGGTGCAACAGCAGCAAGACTATAAATTGATACGAAGTAAACACGAAGAAAGTTTTGCAATCTATGTTATTAGATGTGTTAGATGAACTAACGAGTAGTTATGTCGATGACACATGAAGGGAATAGCGCAAAGTTATAGATATTCTACGGGTCACATAGCATTATATACACGGTAAACTTTGTGTTTGAGATATTTACATGTAGACGTGTTTAATTTAAATGTAAATAAGATTTGAAATATGTCATATGTATAGAAAGATACAGTTACACTCTAGATAATCACTAAACGCACTTGAATGACTTTTAGAAAAGATTGAATGGAAAATGATGAGAATTCTTGAACTTAATCTGAAAGATTCGAAAACATCGGGATAGTGGTAATAAACTAGCCTAAGTAACGATTCTTTATAGTTTAGGCTATCTTTATCTTTATAATAGCTTCTTCTAAACGATAAAAAGAAGGATATAGCAGTTGCTGGCTCAGAATTCACCAACTCAGCTGGAAAATAATCGTTTAAGTTTTCGGTTGAAAAATATACTTAAAAACTTTCAATTTCCATCTATGGGCGGACGTTTTCCCAACCACGATCCAAACCTGATACGTAGGAGCCACGGTTTATTGGTATAGCTTCTAATCGACAGCGGCCAACTACGCTACAACGTGGCGAAACGTCGAGTAAGATAATCTTCAGCATTGATAACAGCCCAAGAATAATACAGCTGTTTGAATCTACGGGTCGTGAAAGCCTCCAACAACTTATAAAATATGTAATTGTATGTTTTGTATAATTATATTAACATTTATTTATTCATATATATATATTTATTAAAAGTGTTGCCTAGATGAATCAAAAAACAGTAATTGTGGCAATGCGGTTGGTGAGTAAAAAACTGCTCGAAGCGTAATATATTATTTCCCACAGGTTAACCCGAACGCTTTCCTTGAAGTTAACACCCCCCCTTGGGATCTGGCCTTCTGACACGTTTCACATTTAGGGCTCAAGTTTAAACCCCGTCAGTCAAAGTGTCAATCATGTGAGAAAACTCCTTCCCTAACGCATCTATCCATGCAGAGCCGCATTGTAAATGATGACTAACGGGTCGGGCTGAGAAGATGTTTTCACAGACGCTCACGATATCGTACTTCCACGAATACAAACGGGGATTTTGGATTTATTAAAATAACAGACAAGAATTGGGATACGGGTATTAAATTTGGGTTTCCTGGGGAATATAACTTAGTCAGACATAATTATTTTGTACATGGTTAGTTTATATCTGTTAATAAGGGTGTATGTTGACCTACCCTGCGGGACCTCCGATTTGTGTCGGTGTGATTAGATGAGGGATATGTCGTTATAAAAGCTTCAAATACATCCAAGGAGTCAAAAGCTTCAAATACATCCAAGGAGTCAAAAGCTTCAAATACATCCAAGGAGTCAAAAGCTTCAAATACATCCAAGGAGTCAAAAGCTTCAAATACATCCAAGGAGTCAAAAGCTTCAAACACACCCAAGGAGTCAAAAGCTTCAAATACATCCAAGGAGTCAAAAGCTTCAAACACACCCAAGGAGTCAAAAGCTTCAAATACATCCAAGGAGTCAAAAGCTTCAAACACACCCAAGGAGTCAAAAGCTTCAAATACATCCAAGGAGTCAAAAGCTTCAAACACACCCAAGGAGTCAAAAGCTTCAAATACATCCAAGGAGTCAAAAGCTTCAAATACATCCAAGGAGTCAAAAGCTTCAAACACACCCAAGGAGTCAAAAGCTTCAAATACATCCAAGGAGTCAAAAGCTTCAAACACACCCAAGGATGTCTATAAAAGCCCCCCACTCCCCCCTCCCCCGAGTACCTAATACGTGCGATCGGGATATCGTCGGCTGCCAAACAAGACATGCACAAGATTATGGTAAGAATAGAATAGTTATGGTTATCACATATTCCAGTCTCAAACCACACTAATATATTTTCTACCACAATTCTTGTCCACACGTTTTCCCGATATTCCATTTGTATGCTCGCCTCTTCTCATGCCATATTATTACTCTATCATTTACGCTCGAAGCATACTTAGTAATGCAGCAAATAACATTTCAAAACATAATCGTTTCCATTTGAATAGTTTCCATCTGGGGCGTTAGCAAATTCCATCAGAATATCTACAGTAATACAATGTTATCTGAAACTACAATAGATGCGATAAATGGATTCAGAAAGCCGATTTCCATTAATAATATAAATATAAATAGAGCTTATAGATAGAAAATGCATAGAATGAGTTAGGGATTTACGAACGAATACTATTCTTGGAAAATGTAGGTCGTACAGTCTGTGACACAAGTAAATCAAGCATCGAGTAGAACACACACATGTCTTTAGATTCTGCACTCACCGTATTCTTTGTTTTTACGAATCTGATACAAATTCAGTCTTTCATCTCAACATTGAACATAATATGTATTACTTGTTTAAGCGAGCGTTTTCATTCAACATTAATTAAGGATCTTATTTTTTTTTTATATCTCACGATAGCTCTCAAACGGAGATTCCGATCAATGCAAATTTTGGAACATTCACAAACTGTGATGTGGATTAAACGCCATCTGTTTTGTGGCAACACCGTTTATTAACACGGGTTATACGAAATATTTTTTTCAAAACGAAATCGCAATGCCAACAACGTAGAATGATTACCTCCTAATTGTTTGTAGTAATGGGCGTATCATTTTGAATGTGATTGTACATTCTGTTGTTTCCGCCGTTCAACACTCCATTCTATTGTTGCGTTAAAACACAATAATATACATTGTTTTCCGTCTGTAAAACACTGAATACCCAGTTTATTCGAATGAGAACCTTTGTTATTACCCCCCTCCCCCTCCCCCATCGCACCCCTATATGCTTGTACAATGTTGCCACTATAATGTCCGTATTACTGACGAGATGTGTGTCCGTTTTCTGGCGAAGTGAATAACAATATTGATTATTTACAATTCAGAGTAAGGGCATCAATTAGTTGTTGATCTAGAAAACCAAGACTTCTAAATTCCAGGTTCAAGACCTGGCCTGGGCATTGATTCATGTAACGTTTTGCCATTTTTATTTATACAATTGTCATCGTTTTGGTTAGCGTCGTAGCCAAAATATGAGACTTAACGTCAAAATCATACAATTCATCTAATAACACTCGCTTCTAAAAAATGTATCTAGGAAAACTCTCGCAAAACTATCACAAAACACTCGAAAGAAAACTTCCTAACAAAACTCTTTTTCAAAACTCCAGTCTAACAAACCTCCAAAGGAACTCTTAAATAATTTACACTAATCTGTTTCACAAAACACTGTTACACAACCCTCTCACCAAACTCTTTCGTAAAACTATATCGCAAAACTCACTTGGAAGCTCTCCAGCAAAACGCATTCACAAAACTCACTCGGCAACTCTCCAGCAAAACTCACTCAGAAACTCTCCCGCATAATTCATTCACAAAACTCACTAAAAAAACTCTCCCACAAAACAAATTCACAAAACTCACTCACAAAACTCACTCACAAAACTCTCCCGCAAAACTCTCTCCAGTGTTCTAACATAAAACGGCAACGCATATTACTAATGCATCAAAGGCGAAACGGATTTCCATTGGTGTTTCGAAAAGGAAACTGTTGGATTTAGCCGGGACATAATTCAACGGGTGGTTTCTGTGTGGTTTGAAAGCAACGCACTAACACAAAGAACTCTCGCAATCTATCCCGGCTTTGTATTCTTAGTAACTAAAACCTATTGAATTAGAGGCTTAGGTCTACAATATATTTTAATTGAAGTATAATCCAGAGCCCATAAATTTAGTATCGTGCGAACAATGTTTTCTCTAGAGGGATATTGACGGCGTTTCAATTTCGCGATTTTCACATTTAAATCGTTTTAGTAGTGGTTTAATTTCAATGTTTCCAGCTTGATGTAAGACTCATTTTAAGTACAGTCACTTCACGATTATTGTTACCTATCTACTAATTGAATTAACTCGAACGAAATGGTTTCGAATCTAATGGACTCGACTTTAATTAAAATTGAATTATTAAATATATTTGCTTTCAACTTTTAGTGGATAGGAAAATTCAAAACGTGATGTGAGGGGCGATAGAATTATAAAAAAACTTTTGTCAACAGCAAAGCTTAACATAAATTATTACTGGATAGCTTTCGTGTCTACCGGATATTCTACATACATAGTACAAACGCTTTGAAGTTAACTGGCCCAGTTCATCATATCAATTAGACTTCCGGAGCAGACAAAGTTTTGCTTCTGAGAAACAAATATTTGTTCCTTCTCCAGCGCTCTCAGCGCTCAATTATTCCGGTGGCAGATGTTACCAACTACGATAACGCAAACAAAAGAAGATTGATAACGAACAATGAGTTAGAGGGAGAGTTGAGAAAATTTTCCCCCGAGAAAGGGGTGAGAGGGAGTGAGGAGGGAGTTCAAGATGGATGCGGGGTTAAAGAAAACCGTCCATGCAAAAACAGGCTACAGGAAAGCCAAGCTAGGGACTAGATATGGCCTAAAGTTATGTTCATAGAGAGAGATCCATTTAGAGGAAAGCGTCGTTGGCAAATGATATCTAAACCCAAAGCAGAGGCTTCAGGAGTAACCATCAGTGTTGTCAAATAGCAACGTAGAAGGGGATACTAAAATAAATAAACTCAGTGTGTTTTCTAGCCTTACTCAAAGGCTACTCCATATGATAGCCAATCAGGGATCGACGTTAAAACATGTACATGGATTCAGCCCCCGTTTAAAGGTTATAAGTTAATACTAAGATAACTATTCAATCTAACAAACCTTTCTGATGTTAAAGCAAACTGTTTCTAAAAAAGATAATGGATGACTTTTCATTTCGCTTAAATGTTATGCAAACTGGCAAAAAGTTCGTAGAAAAACAAAAGGCACGGAAGAAACTCGATAGTTTTTTAAAAAACAATACTTATCACTTACTGTCAGAGCAAATTTTTCTCATTTGGGCAAATTCATGCTACAATACACAAAACTATTGATTAATTTTTTACAGGCACCTACTTACCATTAAACACCTCTTTACATCTGTAATAACATCAACTTTATTACAACGTAGCTTACATGGCCACATAACCGCCTATAATATGTGAAACAATCAAATCACAGTTCAGGCCACTAAGCAATATCCCGCCCTTAATTAACTGTCGCACTCGCAATCACTGTCAACTTCGTATTTGTCTTGTGTAGTGAGCAATGCTAGTTTCGCACCCCAATAAACTCGTGACATTAATATTGTGTGTGGGTGCTTTATACAGACATTACTGATTACTTCCTTATTTAAGAGGAATCGTTAGTCTTTCTGAGCAAAATCAAAGGTTTTAAGATGTATTTAAGAACGATACTTAATATAAGAAAAGTGGTTTGTAACTAACATTTAGTTTCATAAGAACTAAAATGTGTATTAACAAAATCCAACTAAAGCCTAATAGACAACAGTTACAGGGTAGTTAACCATTTTAAGAAGAAAGTCTCATATTGTTTATGATACACATTTGTAACGTATAATTAAACCTATTTACCATAATCATCTCTAGAATGGTAAAACACATATTATGCAAACTTAATAACGATACCAATTTTACTTCGTTACAAGTAAGCAACGTCTAAAAAACATTTCTAACGTTGATCGTTAGTTATTTTACTAGTTCAGGACAGTTAAGAAGTGTGAAATTACTTTGAATTGGGTTCATAAGTGTGAAAAATCTTTTGAAAAGATTTCTAGAGTAAAATAAACGTTTCTTAGCTTCTCTCAAAAAAGCAACAACCCATTTCAAATTAAAATAAATGATAGTAATTCGTCGGTACCTTTTTATAAAGTAGATCATACATCTAATTTTGTATTGTGGAAAGAGAAGGAGCAAGAGATTCTCAGGGGATGTTGTATTCTGAATTAAATCTTGACATTTATCTTTGAGTATATAATGCACTGGATTGGAGTGCATTATAAACTAAAAGCTTTTATAATGTTAAATTTTGAGTGATGAGAAAATATTGAACACATTTAACAAGACTTCGGTAAGCTTCTAGATTGAATTTTATACTTGACTTTTAGTCAATAGTTCAACATATTGGAGAATATATTACACAAACCGCATGTTTGGATGTATTTGCGCTAGAACCAATATTTTAATAAGAGCATTCTTTAATATTTAGTATTTACCAATTGCTTATTAAATAAGTATTACAGTCATAGTGATTATAATGTAAGACACATTTGTCTTTCAGTCTGTAGGGTTTACCAAACCACAGCCCGCTGATTACTCAGATTTTACATTTTGAGGTGCATTCTTCAGATATAATTAAAACATGAACATTCTATGCGGTTTTTGACATAAACCTACTCTTCCATTAATCGATCACCAGACGTGAATATTGGACGATAAAAAGCGATGTAACTACGAGAGTTGATCACTTAAGTTTCCCGACTAGCTCAGTTAGACAGCTGCTCAACTTGCAGCGCGAGTGGTCGATGCAAATAGAATCAACAGGTTATATAACAGACCAGTGTATTGTATTGCCAACGTAGAAATAAACCTTGCGAAGCCCTAGATCTATGTTTGTCAAAATAGCTATACAACTGTCAGAAAGTTACACAAAATAGGTGGTTACTACCTAACTAACACTCTGCCAATAACTTACCTCAAAGGAGGCGATGTTATTGTGTAGATAATCTATGTCAATCATCCCCCATTATCCAAGAAAGCAGTCATCTTCTCGACCGGTAGTTACAGCTAAAAATCCAACAGACAAATAACTTAGACACTACGGATACAGCTAACCCTGTATAGGCGGTTAAAGTTCTCACCAGGAGCGCTGCATTCGACCCCACCAATATGGACGCTCGAGTGCGGATACGTTTAACGTAACGTAGGTTACAAAATCGGCTGTTTTAGGTGTAAATAAAATGTGTGTACCGTGTTGTATCTAGATATATCACATTATGAAATACATTAGACACATTCAGCATCGATTTATCAAGGGAACTGAGGTTTAAGAAGCCAACAATCTCATGGAATATTGGCTTTTGTCTCAGACAATTCGAAGAACTGATTGAGACTCGCTGGGTCGCTGAATTCAATCAGCAACTGTTAGTAAGGAATGCATGTGGGGCGGTGAGGGAGTTGTGATAATTATCCGGTAATTGACAACTTCACAGCGGTCGTCCCTTGATCCATGTAGTAGCTCCATAGAGAGCGGGCTCTATAGTCAAAATTTAATTCATATTATGTTGTAAGTGAAGGTTAATTGATTCTTTGTTGCTTAACGACGTACTCGACAGCTGAAGTCTTATATGACGTCTTCCGAATTAGATGGATCGCGGAGGTTATCATAAGGGGAGTCCAACAAGGGAGGGCAGAGCCAAATGGGAGATTTAAAGTGGGGCAGTTGAAAAGAAAGGGACAGGGTCCGTTTCCGTTTTCGTTTCCATTTCCATTTCCGTTTCCGTTTCCGTCTCCGTTTTCATTTGTGTCTCCGTTTCCGTTTCCGTTTCCATTTGTGTACCCGTTTCCGTTTCCGTTTTCATTCCCGTTTCCATTTGCGTCTCCGTTTCCGTTTCCGTTTCCGTTTCCGTTTCCGTTTCCGTTTTCGTTTTCGTTTTCGTTTTCGTTTCCGTTTCCGTTTCCGTTTCCGTTTCCGTTTCCGTTTCCGTTTCCGTTTCCGTTTCCGTTTCCGTTTCCGTTTCCGTTTCCGTTTCCGTTTCCGTTCCCATGCAAACCCAACCTAACTTAACTTAACCTAACCTAACCTTACCTTACCTAACCTTACCTAACCTTACCTAACCTAACCTAACCTAACCTAACCTAACCTAGCCTAACCTAACCTAACCTAACCCAACCTAACCTAACCTAACCTAACCTAACCTAACCTAACCTAACCTAACCTAACCTAACCTAACCTAACCTTACCTTACCTAACCTAACCTAACCTAACCTAACCTAACCTAACCTAACCTAAACTAAACCTAACCTAACCTAACCTAACCTAACCTAACCTAACCTAACCTAACCTAACCTAACCTAACCTAACCTAACCTAACCTAACCTAACCTAACCTAACCTAACCTAACCTAACCTAACCTAACCTAACCTAACCTAACCTAACCTAACCTAACCTAACCTAACCTAACCGAACCGAACCGAATCTCACCTCACCTAAACTAAGTTACTCCCGCAACATAGCCCCGCAAGTTACTCCCGCAAGTTAGTCCCGGCAGTTACTTCCGCCAGTTACTCCCGCAAGTTACTCCCGCATGTTAGTTTCGCAAGTTAGTCCTGGCAGTTACTCCCGCAAGTTTACCCCGCAAGTTGTCCCGCAAGTTACGTCCGCAAGTTACTCCCGCATGTTAGTCTCGCAAGTTAGTCCCGCAAGCGACTCCCGCAAGTTACTCCCGCAAGATACTCCCGCAAGTTACTCCCGCAAGTTACTCCCGCAAGATACTCCCGCATGTTAGTCTCGCAAGTTAGGCCCGGCAGTTACTTCCGCAACTTACTCCCGCAAGTTTATTGGTCAAGTTCATCCCACAAGTAACTCCTGACCACACCAACCCCTCAATCAAGCAGGCACATATTTGTCAAGTAGCAGAGAGGGTGGGGAAAAGTCCAGTCGGCACATTAGTACATTGACTACAGACAGGCTAAGTATATTTTACTACACAGCGGGAGTGACCAATGAGAGTAGAGCACTCTACTGACCGGAAGACCGGAAGGAACAGGATCCACGGGAGACAGAGCAGTGACGTCACAGTGGGAGTGGCCAATGACCGTTGCTATGACGGTTGCCCAAGTCACCATTTGCATCGACACCACTATAGGGCACTAGCAACACCAAAAGACAACAATGAAACAAATGAATTGAATCGATGGACAAACAACAAGCTGTCAAAAAATAATATCGACTGATTTTGGAAAACAAAACAAAAACAAACAAATACACATACAAAACTGTCACTAAGTCGTTGTCTATCATTAAAAGTTTTAAATGGCGAGCAGTTACTATTGCTACACTTGTTTTTATTTCTATGGTTGCAATTTTATTATTTTGACAGCTGATGGGTTGTCCATCAGTTCAATTCATTTGTTCCATTGTTGTCCTTCGGTGTTGCTAGTGCCCTATATAGAAAAATTAAAGTCATTTTCCAAAGTAAAAAAAACCCATCCCGAGCCGGGAATCGAACTTTGGACCTTCTGCATTGAACACCCAACCAGAGCAATGAGCAACACAACGAAATCTTAACGAAAACAACTTGCTCATATACGCTACAACACAGCTAAGGCGGTGAGCTAAACGCACTGAGTTGATGCCAGATTCTCTCACCAGAGGTCAGCCACTTTGAGTTTAAACGCGTATAGGGGAAGGTCCCGGCTTTTTGTAACTGTGTCACCGAATCGACTGTCACTGGAGATTTTAGACATGACTGACAAGTACAACTTTCAACAAAGAGGGCGACGGCTAAGAAGCCCTTTCACGTTATTGATTGGCAGGGTGTTAGTTAGGATGGAACATGGAGAGAATTTATAGTGTAATTTCTTATGAATGTTTCTTTAAACAAGTACATATTTCTGTTTTTAACGAAATGACTCGTAGACCCTGGAACTTGATTAGTACACTTTTTCTCTATGAAATCTCTTTAGAGAACATGTAACCACTATTATATTTTTTGTGTCAGGTTTCCTTTGAAAAAATAAAATGAAATAAAATATAAAATTACCCGAAAATAAAGTTGGTTTTTAATTAAAGTGCTTCCATTTTTGGAATTTTTGGTTTAACTAGAAAACAACCATGAACATGTGGTCCAACGAGAAAATTTCAAACAATTTATTTTATACTATTAATAATTTACTCATTTTTTTTTACCGGTATGAATTCAAAAAAGAATATTGGATATTTGCATCTCTGTATAACCCTTTCCTTGCAAATAATAAAGTAGTGCAGTGTTTAAATTGAAAATGTTAACATATAACTATTTTCAAACACCACAAAAAGGTATACACCCCCAAGCACACACACAAAACTTCAATGAACTTAAACGCAAAAAACAAAATGGCAGTGTATCTGTTCACGACGTCCAAACGAATCCATACTTTTGATCGTTTCTTTTCACAAAAAAACTTTACAAACTCAATTCAAACGTTGGCCACTCGATTCTCTATGATTCACGTCTCGTACTGAAAGACTGAA
Organism: Isoperla grammatica; assembly: GCA_945910005.1. Classification (NCBI taxonomy): domain Eukaryota; kingdom Metazoa; phylum Arthropoda; class Insecta; order Plecoptera; family Perlodidae; genus Isoperla; species Isoperla grammatica. The sequence continues at coordinate 3,291,357 of OX246750.1, forward strand.
ATAGTTGCCAAACACGTTGTCGTTGAAAAACAGACATAAAAGAATTCGAGTTATCCTTCAATATGTCTGATCTGAGCGCCAGTGAATGTCTCACTGTTCTGTTTGTCACATGAACCAATTTGTAGTCTGGGCATTCTCTACTCTTTATTGAGTTAACTCGATTTTGACGACGTAATACCCAACATCAAACAAGAATCATGTATAGGAAATATCTGAGCACAGACAGTAAACTTAGAAGTGTAGAGTAATAGAAATATATAGTGAATGTTACCCAATATGTCGTTATACAAAAGCGGGAGACAATAGAGCCAAAATTAGTTCATTTGAGTGGAATGAGATGAAACTAATACTAGTCTATAGAAAACTAAAGCTTAAACTAGAGTGATTTAGTTCAAAGCTACGGAGAAAAGTAATATCATCGTGAACGTAAGAAGATTGCATCAAATAAATTTAAAATGAGTTAATATTCTTCCAAAAACCTTACACCGACTAGTGTTCACATAGTATAAGGACTTTATTATTAAGATTACTTTAACACTCAGTGTATTATGATTACTAACCTGATATATTAAGATTATCGGTTGATGTGGGTCCCTCCCCGTGGTGACTGGTGTCAGAAGGAGGGTTCTTATCTTTAATCATCCCTTTGCCCACATTCAATTCATCGTGTTCTTTTGCTCACCTTTTCTCTATTTTTCCGTCCGTCTCAGTTCCTGCCCTCTTTACGACCTCACCCCCCCCCCCCCCCCCCACCCCCCTCTTATAAATGACAACCCCTATGTGTGATGGATCTGAAGGGACGACGCTAGTGGATGCACAGCGGCTGTTTGTATGATTGAGTATCAATACTCGATATACCTTCGAGTAAAACGTCGGGAAAACGTTCAGTAAGTGTTGAAAGTTCCAAAGAACGCTTTTGATGGGAAAAGAGGACGTCTGCAAATATGGTGTACGGTTGAAATATAGAAATATGAACAATTATGTTTCGATACACGTACATTTTTGTTACATAAATTGAAAATAGTATTTTTTTAATACAAATTCTGTTTTTTGGTTGTTTCCAGTTTTATCAAACATGATATAATCATTTTTTTTCAATTTGGGGTGTACTAAATTTTTAATTTACACGCTTCTGTGCCTTTATACATCTTTGCAAGTTGTGAACATTGATTTTTAACTATCTTTGTTCAGAGACTAAGTAAAAAAAATGACCTTTCTGTGCACAAGAATACTATTAGTCACATAAAGAATAATATTATAAACAATAAATACATTTTTCTTTTATTCGGGCATCATTCTAGAGAATGTCAAGGTCAAGTCCAATAAAAGGGGCCCAGTCCCCCCCCCCTGCATGACAGCCCCCATACTCCTTCATACCTACCCCCGAATCTCTATTTTATTTTATTTTCAAAACATACCAAAACCAATGTTTCTTTCGCTGACAAACTGTAATCGTAGGTTGGAAATGATTTTAAGACAACTTTCACATTTTATTTTCGGTTTTACTGCAAGACGGTCCGTAAAAAATACTTCATAATGACAAGGCATAAAATGTCGGATATATATGGCTCGTTAAGTTTAGATTGGCAGGCTCATCTAGTGTTCTGTTTACTCCTGTCTTACGACAGACATAAAACTAAGACAGACATCGTCACCAGGGCCGGATTAGCTAAGGTTGAGTACATAGGCACATATTTGATGGTCGCCCCCCCCCCCCCCCCCCCTTAAATTACCAACATCAACACCACGGTAAGTTATTAGTATTTAAATACAAATTAAACAAATATACAAATTATACAAATCATACAATTATACAAATTATAGTTAATGAATTACTCACCTACCCTTCGAAATCTGCCGACGACTGGAATTACAGGGCTGTTTTCTCGCTTTCCTCATTGCAAATTCATCGATAATGTCCTCATATGAGATTCTGTTCAAGACGGTAGATTCTATGTACATTATAGGGAGGAAGTTGAGTTGAGTCTATCCTGTGCCATATTCGAACGAAGGTGGCTTTTTGCCCGTGTCATAGCCGAAAATGACCGTTCACCACTGCAGGTAGATGTTGCTGTGCACACAAACATCCGTAATGCAGTGTCAACATTTGGGTATACTAAACTCAAAACATCGTCACACATTTTTTGCAACATCCCAATGGCATTTAGTTTCTCGGCTTTGGCTATTGACTCTAATAAGTATCCCTCTAAATGGAGACATTCGTCCGATATCCTATTGCGCGTTTTCAGTCCGTTGACCCACTAAGTTTTTTTTTTTTTATACTCACCATTTTCGTTTATTTACTAAGTACCAGTAATAATCACTAACAAAAAATACACTTAATCGTTTTGCCTCTAGTCTATAATAATACATAATCACAGATTTTCAAGAGCACAGCACAAAATACACTCACTCATTAAGGAACCTAGTACAAACACTAGCGACGCACTTGACTTGTTTGCCTACGAACGTTCTGCTCACATTGCAGTCTCAACGGCTATTAAATTACTACCTGGTCAAAATGTCAAAATGGCAAGTATTGAACATTCTTGTGGAGTTACGCCTGATTAACCTGTTGTCCTGTGTTTCCCAACTTTACCCTTCACAGCCCTCAATTATGATAATCCTTTCCGTCACCAGTCACTACACCAGTCCCTTGGACAGAAGTACAAATGCTATTCCAGGAAAACTTTATCTCGCTGACGATAACAAGTAACATTCCAATCGCTCCAAGTGAAATTCGAAAATGTTTGAATATCACAGGATGTGCGCTAATGAGGATTTTTGGGTATTCGTCATAATCAGCGGGGTAAGGGCGCCGCCCTGAGCGTGGCGCCCTAGGCCCGGGCCTAGTTGGCCTATTGGGTAATACGGCCCTGATCGTCACTCTGGCCTTGTTGTTAATAAACATTTGTGGACTTAAAGGAAAGAATCCGAGACAAGAGAATGTCCAACCTTTACTAAGATCAATATTGAGTATCTGTGTGGGCTAAATTCTGGACCATTCACAATATACCGTTTATTTTTCTAGATTTTTTTTAATTTAAAACTTATTATAAATGTTCTCCTTTTATTTTATTTTGGAGCATATTTACAAAATGTTGACAATTTTTATTTTGTCACGTTTTTAATAACATTTGAGTGATAGAGGTGGACTGGAACTGGAGTATCACAAAAATAGAAAGCTGAAAAGGTAAAAAACGAGACTTTTATTAAACCCACTACATCACATCTTTTCCACGCAAGAAGTGACTGAACCTCCGCCAAGTTTCCCGCCCTTTGTCTGGCCACTTGCCACTGTTTGACCTTCATGTCATGGATTTGTTTTCCAGACACGCTTAGCGACACGTTTTGTGGTTTTCGTTATTTGGATGTTGATAACGGTCGTGATAATATCTTGATGAGGGTAATAACACGAATATGTTATGCATGTCAGACAAATACCACTAGCCGTGATATTCTCACAGTTTATATTTTATTAATTCAACATATTACGACAGGAGATACGTGCCTAAAATAAAGTGGTTACATTATTAATCTAAGTTATTAAACCACTGTAGAATATATGTAGCCTAATAATTAAAAATAGATGTATGTATGGAATGCGGTTTTCATATACAGCTACTACGAGGTGATTATGATGGTATGATTGTATGTAAAAACCGACCCAGCTGGGACTTGAACCCATGTCTTGAACTCTGACCCCTGACCTACAGAGATAGCGAGTAACGTTCTTTTATATTTTGTTTATAACATGTGAAGATGGTAGATTTCACTGTCTAAATTGACTACTTATGAAATAAACATAATTTCTAAGGGTGGTTTCCGCACCCCTCATGACACTGAGATTCCTTTAGTCAGTTAGTTTAGTAGTTTAAGGACCGTACGCACAGTCAAGTATCAAATTAAGTACAGGATTTGTTGCTATGGAATTGTTTTATTACATGCTATTTTCCAAAAGAACAACAAACTCCATAGCAACCATAAACAAATCACATACTTAACATGACTGCATTCCGCCCAAGTGTCTTTATTTAGATTCGCTTCCTAGCGGGAAAACTTGTCCCTAGAGCCAAAGAGCTTACTCTCGTCTATAGCTTTGCGCATATTGGACTATGTTCCCCTTACTTGTATACCAAGTACTCGTTGTAGCCGCCATGTTAGTCCGTGACGTCATGATAGATCGTCCTTGAGACAGCGAATACTCTGTACGGCCTTGAGCGTCCTTGCGGTGGATCCCCCGACTCGCCTGTCGACACCGTCCGGAATCACCCGATGTTTTACGAAGCGTCGCGTCGGGCGTCGCAACGTCAGTCGCTCGACGTACGTTGAAGCGGACTGACGCGTTTCTCTGTCTCTCGCGCGCGCGGATTCGCGACGACGCGTCAATATACTCGCGTGAGAAAGTTGGAAGTTTGTAAGTTTGAGAATAAGTTTCAAAGAAGTTATCTCGCGACATTCCTAACATAGACATACACACTTGGACATGGTATTAAACTGATTTTGAACTCTTTCTATGATTTACTATCAATATGTTAACTCATTATTTAAAGGCTTAAAAATCGCAAATAATTAATTTAAACAGACTACATTCCAAGCATGACTTCAAAAAATATTTTTCTTCTAGGCTATGTAATCGAGAAATTATGTGATTTGTTGTTGCATGTTCATAAAAAATGTTGAAGAACTTGTTACATAACAAATTACATAAACATTGTCTTCATTAACATAGCCCAAATAATTATGACAATTTGTATATATATATCTTGACGCAAATGTTTCCTTTAAGTCAAAATGTGTTGTCCTGATTTCTAGACAATGGATATTTCTTTTAGATCGAGTGTTGGTAAAACATACAGAGGAAAATACTGTATTTGTCAAGTTTACTGGATAGGTTAGAAAAAACATTGTTCACTGAGACCCTAAAGATATATTGCTATGAATTTTAAAAATTCAAATCATTTTAATTGGTGACCAAGCATTGAAATTTTACTTTATTAAATCTTATTTCCGTTATAACGAAATTGTGATAAATTATAAAGGTAAAATACAACTAGGAATACTTTGTATTCAAAACATGTTTACTAACAATGTTTTAAAGTTAAATAAATACACGTTAGATGTATTTATCGAGTGTCTAAAGGGGGACAGTATGCACGATTAAATTTATATTTAGTGCATATTAGTTTGGCGAAGAAAGTGTATTTATTATCATAGTCCTTCTACATTTTTCCAATTCTACATTCTACATTGTGTAATTAAGCGTTTCTTTGAAAACATTGCGAGGATATTAACACGGCATTTTCTAAATTCCATTTCCATAATTAAGTGGAATGTTATACGAAAAAAGAGAGTTAATATTTAGCAAAGGTTAAAACAAATTTCAATTGTGTTACTTTCTAATGAAGCGAGCTTTTTAATTAAATTTAGGATGATGTAAAATTAAACACCGACTGTTTCGAAAAGGGGGACACTATACCGTGTTGCAAGTGTAACATGGTTGGTTGTCCAATGTCCATGTTACTCCCAGTGTCATCCGTGTTGACAGAAGATGTTTTTTATTGATGTATTTTCTTCAGAACAGTTTAAAATACAGCGAATAGCCGATTTAAACTGATAACCAATATAAAAACATACAATAATATTCATGTTATTCAACAGTGGAAAATAAAGTATTTTACGTCAATTCATTTTTTTTATCGAGCTTTATATGACTTGAAGAAAATACGAATACCACAATTGCCTCTATCGCATCTGTGTGATATTCTATTTACACATTCCTTAATACTTTACATCTCCAACTGTCAAGCTGTCCAATGAATCATTATCGAATAGAATTTTCACGGGTCTGTATAAAACAGTCTGTTTGGTGGAAATGTTATTTATCCAAAATAATAACGTATTCCCAAGGGACAGGTTTGTAACGGACATTATTTCATATCAATGTGTCGTTTCGAGTTGATCGTAATGGTAAGCATTTGTTATTTCTACTCGTCTATTGAAATGAAACAGAAATGTAATTTAATATCGCAGTTCTGTTTGTCCAATATTGAAAACGAATCCTCTTGCTGTTATCAATCCGGTTATTATGTTTCCAATTTGTGGATTTCGTTATTTCTATTTTATGGTGACTAGAGAAAGTGATACGTTATTAATATAAATGAACAAAGGTGTTTATTTTTATAATGTAGATTCAATAATATTGACTTCCGTGCATTCCCGTTCCACAATTTGTGCGTTCCTCATGTTTTCCGTACGTAACAAATATTTTCAGTTCGTCAGCATCCATCACACACGATCTCTCTCTCTCTCTCTCTCTCTCTCTCTCCGGCCCCCCCTCTCTCACTGTCTCTGTATTTGTATTTTGTATTCTGCATTTTGAATTATGTTTATTGTAGTCCTTATTGGTTGGATATAAGATAAGGCCTTACTCGCCTTAATCCTACCCTGATTAAAGACCTGAATCAATCAATCAATCAATCTCTCTCTCTCTCTCTCTCTCTCCCTCTTCATTGTTTGAATTATTTTCTTATTTTATCAACTATCTTTTGTATGAAAACTATAAATATTATTATAATATCATTACTTATTATATTCTTATATACAACTTCCATATAAGACAAGAGTTAAGTCCCCGTTCCCATAAATACATTTATCTATGTATCTCTCACCCAATATACAACCAAATAAGATTAAAATGGTATTCTTGGAAGTGTACGTCCCCTTAGCTTTTATAACTGTGCAAACACAAATTAGTATACCGCTCTAAGCTAACATTATCCCAGACATTTATTTCAATTCTTTCGCTCTGTAATCACAAGAAAAAACGTAATATTCCATGAAACTGAAGCGAAACTCCGAGTATTTTTTAATGAATATGTACACACAGTATTTATTGTAGACTTATGTATGTTATTACTCCGAAAATAAGATTTGAACAATTTCTAAGTAAATACAAGTACGTTATTACATGACGCAAAGTCTGAAAATTTATGTAAATGTTTTATATGGAAATTTGTATTTAATATTTGCTTCCGAGAATGTAATATTACCGTATAATGAAAAATGAGACGCTGAAAAAATTCACTTGCTAGATATTTGTTTCATAACTGATTGCGTCTCAAAGATTATCTTACAGATAAACTTAACTGTAAATTTAAATAATTAAATGGAAATTCGACCAGTTGTTAGATAATATTAGACATGATGCATGTCTACTAGCTAAGTGACAAACCCCAATATTTAAAACTATTGCGCTGTGCAAGCTTTAGCTTAGATGCTTCGGGAAGAAGACGACTAGAAATATTTGCTTAAATATTTAATTGCAAGACGAGACCCAAATATTCTTGCCAACTTTCAAAATATTTAATCATAAAATGTGATAAATAATCTATCCGAAAATGTATACAGATTTCTACATTTGCACGAAAAACTTTTCAATAAACTTGCAATAAAAGTATTTGAATAATATGGATAAAATGAAACTAATATTTAACTTAAGTTAGAATATTTACCAACTCTACTGTGAATATCAATCTTTGTAGCCTAAATAGGTAGCGAACCAAAATATTCTCGCATCAACAAAAATGAAAAAAAAAATGAAAAATAGATTTGCGAAACTTAAGTTTACACTTTTAACATTAATACACACATCATATTTAAACAAAACACACTTCTACATAATTAAAAACAATTTCGTAATTTAATTTAAGATAAGGATATAAAGTGTTAAATATAGGAATTAAGAAGCAAATTTTAGGACCGAATACTTGTGGTGGAGTTTAACTCTAGGAAACACATAATTCAGAAAAAATCGTTTTTTTTTCCATTTTAAAATCCGTAACGAAATTGATATCGGCTGCCAGCCGACCTACAAGTATTACGGGTTGAAATCTATCACAATATAAAATGCACATATATTGGATTTTATCAAAGAAAGGGTGAAATGTTTTCACTCTAAGAATGTAATATATTTCCAGGTGGTTTCTGTAGGGGGGTTGACCCCCAATAACGCGCCAAAATCCACCGGGAATGTCACATCCGACCAATAGGAAACATCCGAGCAAACGTTTCGAATATAAAACTAAATCGTGAGTGAATTCGATTTACGGTGAAAAGTGTTGAAAAGTTGACGTTCTCTCTATCGGGACTGAACGACAATAATTGTCAGGTGACATGAGCTGAACTTTGTCGGGATAATCTTGTTTTCACGCGAAGGTCGCAATTCCTGTTGGATTCAAGGTAAGTTGAACGTTTGTAAATCTAATTTAAGTTAGTCGAAACTATATATATGTGAGTATTGGAAATAACATGACATATTTTTCCCCGTGGAAAAGTTGTTTCTAACTCTAAGATGTTCATCATAAACAACTTTAGAAGTAAGATTAATGATTATTGTGTTTTCATTATTAAATCAACATAAACTCTAATGTTTGATACAAGTAAGTCTAGATATTATCAAGGACAATGTCTTAAAAAATCTCCAAAATGAGCCCCAAATTGAATGCGTAAAGATAAAATCAGATAATGTCAATAATGTATAAAATTATAATATAGTTTTTGGAAAAGAAATACATGTTGGAAAAATGATAACGCTGTAATAAATTAATCACGATATTATACAGCCGCAAGTCATGCAAAGTTAGTGAATTTTAATGTACTTTTAAGTATAAAAACAAACAACCGTTTGAAAACCTAAGTCTTGCTCTGAATTACGTAAATGAACCAATTAGAAATGTTTGGCAACATTTTCTCTGCATGGAAATGTTATATTTTTGTTGTTTTTCTAGTGGTACAAATGATGTTTCACCTTATCGCTAATAAAGTCGAAATCGGGAAGTCTACACTTTGTATTATCTAATTCATACCATTTTTTACGTTTTTAAATTTTGTGTGATTTAATTAATTAATTGATTAAGCCTTAAAATTATCTTCATGCAGAGTTGTCTAAAATTAACAAAGAGTTCTCACAAACTTTTTCGAGAGTTAAACGAACTCTTAGTACGTTTCACGTACCGGTAAACGTAAACTTAAACTTAAACGCAAACGTAAACGTAAACGTAAACTTACACGTAAATGTAAACATAAACGCAAACGCAAACGTACATTTTAACGTGAACATAAACGTAGCAAGCAAATCAACTACACTTCACACATGACTGCGCTCGTTAACATTCCATGTAGGGTTTAATAGACCCAGCGACCATTAGCTTTGCACCCCAACAGTTTCACCGCCCGAGCGTTTTACATAACGAGCGAGTAATGTAACTAATGACGAGCCTGTGTAACGTCCGCCCGTCGCTATTGCTTCCAAATTGTCACACAGAATTAAAAATTATTACATTCCATACAGAAATTAGTGACTCTTTTGTGGATGTTGCTTAAATTTTTATAATTAATGAATGAAGTACGTTTTTATTTACGATTGATTAAATTGTTAACGATTCATTTAACAAAAATATTACCGATAATTTATCTTTTCTTGACAGACATTGTAATGATTAAACACGAAAAATTGTTAAATTTGAGCAATACATTTTTGTAGGGAACGAGATTATTTCTACTGCCTTGCGTCAATTTTACGCCAATAATAGTTATAATAATTAATTGTACATTAATTTTTTTGAAAATCTTGCTTTAAAATTTATTACACAAATTAAAAATTACTTTTGATTTTGTTTAAAACTAATTTACACAACAAACATTTGACAAACTATCACGTTTGAAGTACCGAATTTCCTCCATAACAACTATGCAACGTTTCGTATGTAACATTAACCTGGGACAACAAAACATCTTCTTTTTCTTTGCTTCTTTATCTTTTTTTTCTACAGACAACAGAGTATTGTACACCTATAAATTAATTTAACGTTAAGATTTTATAACAGACAGTATTCACGTTAAAGAGAAATAAGAAATGTATACGTAGGGGTCTTGTTGAAAAATATAAGGTTTCTTATTCTTAAGATGATTTTCTTTATATTTTACGTAAGATAATCTAACGTAATAACCAAGTATGAAAAAATGATAATTACTTTGTTTACAAAGGTTTCAATAGCATTAAAATTTCAGGTTAAGCTTCTCGGATTTCGCATATAAAATCCGTAACCTACTTGCTGTAGAGTTTCCAAGTAAACGTAATTATTTTTCTAATCTAACGAAAAATTATTTGCAATTTCCGCTTCCATTCCATACATAAACCTGACAATAGCTAAGTAAGCAAATTATTATCCGGAAGCTGAGTCTGTTAAAGCTAGGTCACATTATTGCAACAGGATTAAGAAAAACGCAGAGACTGGCAACACACCGAACACTTTAATTAAGGGCGATGTGTAGGTCACGTCATGAGGGGCTCTCTTTCATATGGCTCTCAACAGATGGGTGAAAAAAAGTCCAAACAGAGTTGTTTAATTCACGATTTCGTCGACTTCATTTCATTTCATTTCATTTCATTTCATTTCATTTCATTTCATTTCATTTCATTTCATTTCATTTCATTTCATTTCATTGCATTTCATTTCATTTCATTTCATTTCATTTCATTTCATTTCATTTCATTTCATTTCATTTCATTTCATTTCATTTCATTTCATTTCAGCTGGAAAGAAAAACGAGGAACTTTTTTAACGAAATAGAAATTAGATGATTTAGTTTCAAAAATAGATAGCTTGAAATCCTGGGACTTTAAAAATATATTTCTATTTTACTTTCGCGTTCCGATATTGAAGTTAGAGGACAGTTCTAAATTTCTCAAGTTGTTTGTTTCCCTCATATCTCGTAATGACAAAGTAAGTGACTTCAAGAAATCATTCACTGGATAAGGTCGAAACCCGAGCTTTGCGTCCGCTTCATTCCGATTTAACAAAAACTTCAATCCTAACTTTGAAACAATTTTCCAATATCCTATCAATAGTAATTTCCCGAGAAAACTTGCAGAAAACAAATATCGACGACGTTTCGAAAACTTGTCCTCGTCTAAAAGAAAATGGTGGAAAACAAATACTATTTAAGAATGGGTTCGTAATTGAAATCGTTTGAAACGTTGGAAATGTGGTAAATGTTTGTTGAATCGCGTTTAAATGAAATAAACTTTCAATGAAATGAACATAGAGAAAGACGAACTGACTTTAAACTAGTAAAGAAACTACTCGGACAGAAAGTTTCACATTCACTATTCAGTTAACTTCTTTGGTGAATGGTCTTAATTTTAAAATTGGTTTCAATCAATTTGTTGAAAATTAGTCGATTAAGCCGGTTTCCTTTATTAGACAGCTTTGGATGACACAGACTACAATTGTTTTCAACCTTGTCAATAGATCATTTTCAAAATTGATCCAGAACCCTTAGATAAAACTAATCACAGTCCTCTAAATATTCAATGACAACAATGCTCAACAATAACAAATAGTTTTCCAATTTTATGTTAAGATTCACTTTTTATTGTTGATCATTGTTGTCATTGAAGGGTCCGTGACTAATTCTATCCAGGGGTCCAAGATGAACCTTAAAAATTTTCTATTAGAGAGGACAATACATAAATGCAAAACAAGTTATCAAAATTAATTACAAAAATGGGGCTTTGAAGGTACCATGAAATTGTCAGTACATATATCCAAGGATGTTCTATACAAAAAACAACCAGAAATAATGGGAACGAATATATACAATATAGAGATTGCTTCTTGTTTTTGAAACAGAGAAATTCTCTGCGGAAATAGAAAATAAATGTACTTTTTTTCGAATTTCAAAAAAGGTAATACAACTATTTCCTCTAAAAAATGTATCAAATCATAATCCAAAAACAACTTAATAAAAATCTCTAATATTTAAGGATTTACGTACATATAGTAATCTGTAAACATTCTTCAAGTCATTCTTACCCGAGCTTCATCGTGTCGTGGTTATTTAATAAATCGAATCCAGGTTCTCATTTTCTTGTGGGTTTCTTGTAACATTCCGGTCTCCCTCGGGACAACCATATTGGCTTTCCCGAACAGACAAGCCGAAGGTGAACGTTGTTTGAAAAATGAATTATGCAAAATACTCAACACAGTTCCACGTATGTTCGATGTAAATAGCGAGGCAGATACGGTGTGGACAAAAACTCTCGACAATGTCGGTAAAATGACATTTTTCATGTCAACCACAACGAGAAAATGGTATTTGTTAAAAATAATATATTACCACGTTTACCTGACGGGAGAAAAGTTGGAATTGAGTTGAAATAGAATTTAAATTAATTCCAAGCTTGCGTTTACATATAAGTTTAGTTTAGTAGTAGTTTAGTATCAATGGACGTAGCGATACCTGAAAGGCACATTTTAATAACGAAGCTCCGACCGCAAAAGCGTATGACAAGCTGTTCTTGTTTTCACTTGTCGATGGTTCGTTATTATTTCGTGCTTAACTACGAACACAGTTAGATGATATTGCATGTGGTGTGGGGGTTGATTGGATGGATAGGGAAAGGGAAAGGTTTCATTTTATCACCTTTTACGATTGATAAAGTTGACCTGGGACGATAAGTGCGATAGCCGGGTAACACTCAATCCTGTAGAGTTCCGCGGGAGTTTACACCATGGCCACACCATTCCCCCCCCCCCCCCCCCGTTTTGGACACCCATAGATACGTTGAAAGATAAGATACCCCGGGATTTCTTGTTTTCCTAGAACGATCGGACCTCATCGCCTTGAAGAATGTGATGAGTGTATTCACTATTCAGTCATCTGAATTCCTCGTCCTTTGCTCGAATTTAAATGGAGATAATTGCTCGACTGGACTTTGCTCTAGGGGTGTACCAAGAAAACTACCTAAAAGGTTGGTGTAAACTATCGCGGAACTCCACTTGTAGTTCAATCCCTCATTAGGAACAAATGAGGTTTCACCTTTAAAGTTGCAATAAAAAGCAGCCAACATAATCAATTCCTTTAAAATGCGTTAAACCATACACTTGTTACATGTCGTATTTTCCTGCTTTCCTACAGATGGTTTTCAGAATTGATAGTTAGAAGACATTTTCAGAATTGATTGATATTGATAGATTGATAGAGGGTCTTGATTACTTCTATCTAAGGGTCCTTGATAGATCAATGCCAACAATACCCAACAATAACAACGTATTTTCAAATGTTATGTCAAGGTGTATTTTTCACTGTTGTGTATTGTTGTCATTGAAGATCTAGAGGGCCGTGATTACGTCTATCTAAGAGCCAAACATGAGTTCCTAATTTCCTATCGAGAATCCCGTATTTTATTCAACGAAATTCGCCACTTTTGTAATTTGTGGCTTCCGGATGGGTTAAACGCAGATTGGACTAAATTGACGGTTTGTCCGCATTCTCCACGTTACCACATAGTCTAATTTTCTTCATTCTCAATTAAATTCCTTTTTCAGCCGTCTTTAATGACACTGAGCGCCTTATGCTCCGAGTATCCCCTTCCCTTCCCTCTCCTACCCAACCTACCAATCTCCACTAATGCGTCGAAATCCAACTGTATTCAAAGCAAGGAATGCGAATCACTAAGCATTTATTTAGATGCGGTAAATGTAATAAAATATTACAAGTTTCCATCTCAATAAATTGAGAACCCGATGTCGGGAAACAACATTTTCCATTGAGATATTCATTTTTTTCTCTGTGGTGTAACTTTACAGTCTAGTGGATCTAGAGAAATTATAGATAAATCATTCATGTGCCGAGTCCATAAAAAGAGAGTTGGACTTGATTGACTGAGGGTGTCTGTTTTTTTTTTGTGTGCGAGAATCGAGTTAAATTGTATGGTGATTACACGATGAAAAAATTCGCCTGTTTGATGAGTATAACTTTCTTGTAAAACAAATTATTTTTGTGGAAATGTAGCAGTTGTAATAAAAGTCTGCCCCGACTGGGGATCGAACCCGTCAGTTGGTCTACGTACCGGTGCTGTTGCCACTTAGGGAAAGCTATTTATCACAGAAACCAACCTCTATTTAATTTCTAATTGCTTTTAGAGATTGTTGATACATAATTGATTGAAAAGTAGACTGGATTCTTCAAGAGACCATTCTACATTACAAAAAACATAAATGTGATATATTATATTTAAATCACAATCTTAATCCCCCATCTCTTTCTAACGTGCAACAATCTGCTATGTTACTAAGTCTTCAGTAGCAAGTCCTCTTATAACAAGAAATTACCGCCACACTTTAAAATTAACGTTCTCTTTGAGCATTTTATTCTCTCGTTTCTTGCAAGGTATAATATCTCTTTGCTCTATCTTAATTGGTGCTCGTAAGACGGTAACGCGGCGAAAAGTGCAATTATCTGTACGTGGATAGTTGAAAGGTTCAAGCTGAGAGGATCTTTGAGATACTAAACTCACTTCAACGCGCCAACGAGTGGCCTCTTTGCAACAAAAAGAAAACTAGTGAAATTACCGCTTCTTAGTAATGGTTTGAGAGCGCTTCACAATATTAAAATACTAATAATTGCACGGATTTTGGTTTCATAAGGACTTCGTTTCAAATATAACTATCGGTACCGGATACTAATTAATTAATTGTAATCATTTTAAATTTTCAATAACAACCTTAGATGATGAAAGTATTTGTTAGGTGACCAGACGTACCGGTTTGACCGGTACAGTACCGATATCGGAACAATTGTACCGGTGTCAAGAGAGACTCATTGAAAATACGTATTTTTACCGGTTTGTAATTGTTAGGGGAAATGTGTTCTGGTATTCTTTCAATAAAGACAACACGGTCGATTGTAACAGTGGTGGCTGGTCGGCTCTCTAGCCCTCGACACAGTCATGCGGGTTGTATTCGCAGACGCTGACTCACACAATCACGCACTCACTCAACTCACAGCAGAGTTCATACCGTCAACGGGTGGCTGGCGAAATACGACTGAGCATAGGCCTAACATGACTACAAAAATGTACCCACATGCATTTAAATACTTATTTCTATGTATTAATTAAAATTAATATGAAAAATAATGTATTGATATATTTTATTTTGTTTTATTAATTTATGTAAGAAAGCTGTTTTCTGGGCATTTTTCAAGCAAATTTGAATTAAAAATGTTTCGCACCTTTCGCCCCAGACCCCGTACTTGTCCATGGAGTTCGTTATCATTACACTTTGTTTGTCCCGGTTTGCAATATTAAAAATATGGTCACCTTAAATATTTGTTATGTTTAATTCTAGATTTTATTTCTTACGAAACTGGAATTCGGGCATTCATCACTTTTTTAATATTATGAAGCGTTCTCAAGATATAACTAAAAAAATCTTTAAAACTGGGTGTTTTTTTATAGTGAGACTACCATAAGAAGTAAATTTTGAACTATATTAGGCGTGCACCACAGTACATTTAAAAAATAAATCAATTTTGATTTAAAAATTGTACTTTTAATTTTTTAAATTTTGAATTGCATTAAAAAGCAGGATTAGTGATGTGCAGCCTGAATAGACATAAAACCGTAATGGGCGAGTCCGTTATTTTATACTTGTGCACATTTTCTAAACTTAATTGCATGTCCTAATCATCCAATCCAACCCTCTACATATAATAATCCTCAACAAATATCTCACTCCTCAGTTAACTAGTTAAATGTTGGCTTTTCAAATCACGAATAAACAAAATACAGTTGAGGGTTGAATTGACCTTCATTACTACGAGATAACTATGTTTAACTTTGCTCACGGCAACTAAGTAAATACAAATGTTGACTATCAAGGTTTTCTCTTCAACAGTCCACTTGTTTCCTATTTTCTGCGCAAACACTTATCTGGGTTTGTGTTTGAAGAAGGTAATGCATATTCTTAAATAAAATAGATGCAATTCCAACAATCATTATTTGAGTTTTATTGAATATCATCGATTATTTCACTCTTGCAATGCGAGGCATCCGAAATAAAACATATAACACCACTTTCCACTTAACGACGTTTATAAAAAAACTCAAACCATTTTCAAACACCTTTCACTGTTCACCTCTTTTGTTACTACTTTTTGAAAGAAGAGAACTATTTCTGCGGGTGACGTGTATAAGCATCAAAATCGTCAACAACTTTTAGTTGAAGTTTGAATTATAAAAAGGTTCCACTGACGATAATTCCTCGTTAGACTCTGTTGTTGACAGGAAGGTGAGATGAGCTGCCCCCCCTCCCCCCCTTCCCCCCTCTACACTGCTGTAGTACGGTGATGTGAGATGATGTATTGTGAAGTTCTAACGAAACACTATAACCAACAATGCTGATGTAGGGAAGCTATTTTGACTACAATAACCTTTTAATAAAGAACCCATTGTTTTATATTTCACATTTCTTAATTAATAAACAAAATAAAATCATTTATTACTACATTCACGTGCAGGTTATGGAAAATAGTATTAATAGTAATTTATTAAAGCATCTACCCTTATGAAATTGTTGCCACTAAGACAGAATAACAGGGTTTGATTTCAATATATCAAGCACTAGGAAAAAGAATTACATTAACAATTAATTACTTAATATACAAGCTTGGTGCCAAAAATATAATCGGTATTAGCGGCAAAATAATATGTAAGTATTACTTTCATATTTTATTATATGGCTTTAGAACAAAAGTTTTCGATAAATTAAATGTATAAACACGTGTAATGTATTATAGTTTAAACACGTTGCCCAAAAATTGGAATTCGTTTTATTAGTGATAGTTGCATTGGAGTAGTAGTTCTACTAGTAGTAAAAAGGATTAGTTTTTTAGTATAAATTGTCTATTATCTTATCAATTAAATATTAAAGACTAAACTTGTAACAGGGCAACCACGAATAAGGATTCTTTACTTATGTGGTTGCCCTGATTAAATGATAAAATATCTGGAAATAATATGTACCTGTAAATGTCTAATAAATTGAAAATTGAAATTGAAATTGAAATTGAGTGAACTTATAGTAAGTTCTCTTCACAAAAGTTTGTTTATAAAAAAGCGGCATGAACAACCCAAGGTTATAGAGCTGGAAAGAGGATATGATGTATTTCGCAAGTGGGTAAAAAAGTTACTCTCCCCTTTGAGTGAGGAAAGGAAAGACGGTGGCTGACGCACTTTATTCAGTTACCCTTCAACCGAGATACTTTCGCGTCGGTGAAAAGTTTCATGAAATCAAACGAAGGCGGAAAGAGCTGTTACGGCATGTTGCCTAATCCTGTCGGAAAGTACTCAAAGGATTAGAGATAAGACGAGGGAGAAAAACTTCTCTGTCAAAGAAACCTTATCCTTTAATCCAACCGCCCAAACATTTTCGGCGGCGGACAACAATGAACGACGATAATTGGAATTTCTTAAGATGTCCCTTTTTGGTTGAAAATTGTGTTTCGTAAAAATGTTCTTATTTTTTTAATATTTACAAATCATATAGCGTTTTTGTGTGTTGCTTCATTTTGGTACTTTAAGCAGTAACTGTGCCCTATTTATCCTTTTGATATCGGCACCAGTATGATCACTAAATGAGTTTATAAGTTTATAATACAGCAAGTTTAAAAGTTTAGAAACAGTTGGAAATAAAGTCGCAACAGATGTTTCAAAAAGAAAATTAATACTCTAAAAAAAAGGAAGCAAGTACAGTTCCATTAAAAAAGCTAAATACGAATGCACATTAAATAAATTAATATTTATCCTCACAAAAAAGAAAAAAGTTAATTAATATCTTTTTATATCAAACAGAAATGTCTTCAGAAACCCTCATGAAAGAAATGCTTAAGGACGTTAGTACGCAACGGCTTTCATTCACTACGTAATGAAATAGTATTCATTTTTATTAATAAAATTCCTCAAATTCACGAGACTAAAGAGGAATTTCGCCCCACCAAACCGCCCACTGAAATGAGTGTGCGGTCAAACTTGGGAGGGGTAGGGTCAAGTGGTGGAGGTCCCATACCTCCCAATACACTTTGCTCCGGTTTGCTCCGGTGGCGGTTTTTATCTTATCAACCAATAACGGTTCCATTATGACGTTGCTAAAAAACAAATATCACCTAAACCAAAGTATAAACTTCCAAACCCCGAGTTACTCCGATAAATTTTCGACGTATTTTCTTCAAGTAATTAAAATACTGACCAGGTGATTGTTGTTTGCTTTAAATAATAATTACTTTCTTCCGTTTAAGATTGGTTTATAAAGACCTAAACGATTTATATAATCGTAAACACTAGAACCTGGGGTGTATTTTCTGAATGAATGAATTACTTCTATAAATGTTTCATAGTAATAACACTGAACGTTGACAAATTAAAATCCCGTTCCTCGTTCGTATCTCATTTACCAGATGGACTGAAGTAACATCCATTAAAAAGATAATTATTCAATTACGGCAAAAAGATTATTCTGTTTGTATAATCTCGTTTCAATTTTAATTTAAATGATAGAAAACATTCACTTGGGTAAATTCCATTTTAATTAAATAACGTAGATTATAACTTACGGAAGCTAAATCCGAGCTTTGAAATAATTCAGCTAAGAGGGAAAAGTAAATTAAAGTTAAAAATAGATTAGATTAATATTCCTGTCCCGTATACGTGAATGTTTTTAACAAGTGCAGTTAAAATACTACTACTAAAGGGTTTAAATATAAAAACAACTTTAACTACAAGTACATTTAGAAAACTAACGTATGCATACAATAAATACTATTTATACTATTACTAATAATTAAAATACTGTGCATCCATCACTTAGTAAACGACAGCGAAACTGATGTTAAAAGACCACTTTAATCTCTAAAGTAAAACTGTGGTTGATGATTGATTGATTGGTTGATTGCTATTTGAAAAAGATAAGACACGTACGTTATATCCTTATTTCATCTCAACTGATGAAGTTTAAGTACAGATTAGTCCTTTGCATAACGCTCGAAAAAGGCCTGGTCGGTATAAAATTTGGGTCAAAGGATGGCATATATCAAATGAAAGCTTAAGATGAGTACTTTTCAAAAAACCATGATATACCTCTGGCAAATCCAGCTTTTTATGTCAAAACCAGGGACAAAGGTCAAATTTGTAATTTTTTAAATAATTTTTAATTTAATAACGAAAAATGTTTGCAAGTTTAAAAATACTCTTTTAGTAAGATAAATGTATAATAATTATTAAAAAAAAAATTTAATTACCCCTTTATCTTTTTTGACCTTGATTGGGGTCAATTTCCTTAAAATGGGTAATTTCTAAAATTTTCTTCGATTTATTGGCCAATATTCATTATATCAACGTACTTACTCATAAATACGTTAAAATGAATAGTTCTTATTGTTATCACATTGTTTTCACGGTATTCATTCAAAATGGCGGTCAAAGGTCAAAAGGTAAGTATCGTCAAACTAGGTCTAGTAACTAAAATATTACTTGTGGGTACTCTAAAGACGCAGAATTTTAACTGCAATTACAATTTCGAATAATAATATCATGTTTTAATCGTAAGAGAATGTAATCATCATATAACTTATAAACTAAAGATTGTTACTGAATTTCTAATTAATGTCCTCAGACATCAGGGTATTCTTAAATGGGTGTGCAACTGCAACAAAATACATTTTTAGAAAAGAGCATGACCATGCTGAGATACGTGATATGATACTAGTATTATGTTATATCTACCTTAGCAGTCACTGTCCAAGTTGTCAGATTAATCACCTTCTGACTCACTGGTATTCTCATGCTGGCTACTGGTACTGGTATTTGTACAATCCTTCAGCTTACAAGCGTGGGTACACTTTTATTGATTAGCCAAACACTCACATGTCGGCGTCTTGCAAACACGGCAACAGTTACAGGCTAGGAGATCCATAACCGTCAAAGGTACTGGAGTTCCAATCATCCACTCGTTGCTCAGATCTCCTTCTGCCGTGGTTTCCCATCCATAGCCACGCGGATCAGGAACATCAGGGTTGGCGTCCAAACAACGTATCCAGACCGCTGTTTGGTGGTTAGCTCGCAGCCGCAGGATTTGAAGCAGTAGACAATCGTTTCAAGGTGGTAGCTGATTAGACTTAATATCATCACAATATTTACTTTTAAAATACTCGTAGGGCAGCTGGTTGACGCTTGACTACCAAAAATCAAACACACTTCGAAGATGTGTAAACACTGTTGGGATTCGAAGTATGTAATACCCTCCCTGACCTCCATGCACTGGTTGTGACAAAGGTTGGAATTCATAGTCGGCCACTTCACCTAGAGGCACCCAATGTTGCTATGGATATGTTTTCTATATAGAAAATGACATGTATGAAACTGTTACCTTGTTAACAACGGGCGCATCTATAGGTGTAGGGGACGACTATGAGTTCCAACCTGAGTGAGCTCATTCAGTGGTAAAGGGGAAAAGAGAACTTTGAATATCATGAGAAAAAACTCGCATTTCTGTGTCAAGCTAAGCAAGATGGGTCAGGACTGGAGAGTTTCTATCGATGTCATCAAAAAAACTCGAAGAGTTTGCCTGTAAACTCTGCTCTTTGACCACGACTCTGTCATGCGTCAACCTGCTGCGCTACGGGCTTTTTAGAAGTGTGATGATACGAAGTCTAATCAGCTACCACCTTGTAACGATTGCTTACTGCTTCATATCCTGCGACTGTGAGTTATCAACCAAACACGATCTATTGATACGTTGCTTGGAAGCCAACCCTGATGTTCCTGATCTGTGTGGCTATGGATGGAAAACCACGGCAGAAGGAGATCTGAGCAACGAGTGGATGATTGGAACTCCAGTACCTTTGACCGTTATAGATCTCCTAGCCTGTAACTGTTGCCGTGTTTGCAAGATGCCGACCTATGAGTGTTTGGCCAATCAGCTGAAGTGTACCCACGCGTGTAAGCTGAAGGACTGTCCAAATATCGGTACCCAGCATGAGAATTCCAGTGAATCAGAAGGCGTCTTCAATTTTGAGTGATTTTGACTTCAATTTTGATTAATTTGACGACTAGACAGTGACTGCTAGGACAGATATCATATTATACTATCATATCACGTATCTCAGAATGGTCATGCTCTTTTCTAAAAATGTATTTTGTTGCGGTTGCACACCCATTCAAGAATACCCTAATGTCTGAGGACATTAATTAGAAATTCAGTAACAATCTTAAGTAGTTTATATAAGTTATATGATAATTACATTCTCTTACGATTAAAACATTATATTGTTATTCGTTATTGTAATTGCAGTTAAAATTCTGCGTCTTTAGACTACCCACAAGTAATATTTTAGTTACTAGACCTACTTTGACGATACTAACCTATTGACCTTTGACCGCCATTTTGTATGAATACCGTGAAAACAATGTGATAACAATAAGAACTATTCATTTTAACGTATTTATGAGTAAGCACGTTGATATAATGAATATTGGCCAATAAATCGAAGAAAATTTAAAAAAATTACCCATTTTGAGGAAATTGACCTCGATTAAGATCAAAAAAGGCTAAATTGGAAATTTAATTTTTTTTAAGACACATAATACATTTACCTTACTAAAAGTGTATGATTATACTTGCAAACATTTTTCATTATTTAATTAAAAATTATTAAAAAAATTACAAATTTGACCTTTGACCCTAGTTTTGACATAGAAAGCTGGATTTGCCAGAGGTATATCATAGTTTTTTGAAAAGTACTCGTCTCAAGCTTTCATTTGATATATGTCATCCTTTGACCCAAATTTTATACCGTCATTCTCGTTATGCAAAGGACTAGATTGTATTGTGCGTAATGCTGGGTTCTCATGGTGCAACGATAAACGCAGCGTACGACGTTCTGTTGCCTGATTGGCCAACGACTTACGCGTCAGAGCCTTAGAGCAGAGATCTAGCTGCTCTAAGATCAGAGCATAATAATAATAATATTTCGTAGGAATACACGTTATAGGGTGCACACCAGCTTTACCTGATGTGCCCCTCTTCAGGTGACAAACTAGGTTATTAGGGTGTTTGGATAGTTGGGAAGGAATGTCCAAGGGTTATTAGTAGGACTCAATCCCAGCATTTGCCTTTACGACTGAGGAAAACCTCGGAAAAACCTTCAGTCAGGACTGCCAGTGGCCGCAATCGAACCGGCGACCTCCCAAATTAGAGCCTCGCGTCTTATCGCTGAGCCACCTCTACGGGCGATCAGAGAATGAGAACTCCGCATTATATGTCCTTGTTGAACAACACCGACCAATAATACTCACCAAGCGTTCGATCGTTTGGCAGCTAAACCTTTGGTCTGGCAGGCAGCCACAGTCACGCACTCACCCTCTAAGCACTACTACCCAAGTTTCGTACGGAATGTGTGTATTTTCATTTGTATTCAGCGAGTAAACAAACACTGGTATCTATCGGGGGGGGTGGGGGAAGGTATTCGACGGAAAGATTCTCCCCCCCCCCCCCCCACACCGCATGACTAGCCTGCATTGCGGTTCGAGTCCGTGAACTGGATTACTCACCTCTGGCAGTGTAACCTCGGGTCCTCGCTCGCAGGCGGCCGACGTAGGCTATGCGGCGGGAATACTCAAGCACGCTGGCTAGAGACAGACACAGTGGACCGTGTGGCGTGGTAAGGGGTGGAGGGGGTGGGGGGGGGGGGGCTGACACTTCCCCTTCACACCTCCGCACCCCTGCGAGCATCCGTGGAGGACTTGCGACACTGATTCTTATTATTGGGTAAAGTTTATTTCTTTATTATTTAGTTAGCCCACTAGTTATATTGTGTTCATTTATATATGTACAGCCTCTCTCTCTCTCTCTCTCTCTCTCTCTCTCTCTCTCTCTCTCTCTCTCTCTCTCTCTCTCTCTCTCTCTCTCTCTCTTTCTCTTTCTTTCTCTCTGGTTAGATGTAAGAGAAGGCCACATAGCCTTAATCTTACCAGATAATAAAACACTAATCAAATATCTCTCTCTCTCTCTCTCTCTCTCTCTCTCTCTCTCTCTCTCTCTCTCTCTCTCTCTCTCTCTCTCTCACTCTTTCTCTCTCTCTCTCTCTCTCTCGCTATCTCTCTCTCTCGCTCTCTCTCTCCCGCAACCCGAATGGTGTTATAGACAACAGAGAAAACAAAATCAACAAACTTCGATAATGCGAAAATGTATAGAGAATTCATATACGCGCGACCAAAGATTACTGACTAGAGAAGATGTTTCATCGCCGTGTTAAAATATCTGCGTGAAATTTTTCGAAATTTTCTAAGTCTCACCACTAGTACGAATTCTCAACGCAAGGAGCGCTAGTTCTGCACGTTTGACCAAGGTCCACTAAATACCCTGGCGGCTACTAGCGATCTAGTAGACCTTGCGTTTGACTTTGTTACCGTTAAACAAGGTCTACTAGATCGCTAGTACGTGCCAGGGGATTTAGTGGACCTTGAGTTTTAAACTTTTGGAAGAGCGACTTTTGCGGTGAGAATTCGAACTACACGTCGGACTTAGAAAATTTCGCTCAGACACGCGCAGATGAATTCCCATATGAATGAAACATCTTCTCTAGTCAGTAATCTTTGGCGCGACTTTGTTTTAGAAAACAAAACAGCAGTTCCTGTTTCCTGAAGAAACTTTATAATTCTGAATACATTGTTCGTGTTTTAATGTAAAATTTGAGTTCGCTACATATTAATATTTAGCCGATGTTATTGTTTGACTATTAACTAGTTTTGGCTAAATTATTTAGGATAAGTAATTACGAATTGAAGCGTACAGGCCAACTATTCTGTGGTTCGTCACAGATGGTTTATAACGTCTATTAATCTATTGTAGACGTTCTCTGCGAAATAACATGTTTTGTTTTAATATCAGACCCAGAGGAAAGTGTTGTTACTTTTGTTTATAATGGAGGACATTTTCTACAGTAACTAAGAATATAGAAAGTCAAATGCTTCCGCTGGGACTCGAACCCAGATCATCTGCTCTACGTTCAAGTCCCAGTGGGGTCTATAATTAAAGTTTTGTATTCCTATTCTACAGAATTCCTTCAAAACCATTATCTCTTATGTTTTCATGACATTATATAATCAGAATTCTTAACCGTAAGCGTAATCAGCTTTCTGTGAGTGTAATTTAATGTCTGGGGTGACTTTACTGGCAAGATGGCCCCGAAAGTTCTGTTCTGTGGTGTTAATCTTTCATTGAAAGCTGTCAAATCATGATTAACTACCTACAGACCTGGTTCTACTTTCTAAGCTCTTTTAAAGGAGCAGCGAAGTGTCATGATTTTCAGCTTAGTGAAGAGCCTCGCCCTAGCTAGAATACCTGAACACCATAATGGATATAAAATACAGCGGGCCAGGATTCACGAAAAGGCGGAATGGTAGTCTTATTCTAAAAACATGCAGCAGAAAATTCACGATTTTTAGTTACATTTTAAGAACGCTACACAATATTGAAAAAGTGACTAATTCAGTTCAGTAAGATCTTAAACTGGATGAAAACGTGTCAAATATTGCAATCATTACGGTTGTTGTCATTCGAGAAGGCAATTTAAAGATTAATAATTAATTAGTTTCCCTGAACCCTATAACGATTGCAATTTTTATTTGTGCCATTTAAAGTTCTTACGGAACCACATTTTTCTCATTTGTCACTTTTTCATTATAGGCGGTTAAAGGTCTCACCAGGAGCGCTGCATTCGACGCTCGAGTGCGTATACGTTCAACGTAAACATTAGGTTACAAAATCGTCCGTTTTAGGTGCTAATAAAATGTGTGTACCGTGTTGTATCTAGATGTATCACATTATGAAATATATTAGACACATCCAGCATCCATTTGTCAATGGAACTGAGGTTTTACAAGCCAACAATCTAATGGAATATTGGCTTGCAATTCGAAGAACTGATTGAGACTCGCTGGGTCGCTGAATTCAATCAGCAACTGTTAGTAAGGAATACATGTTGGCGGTGAGGGAGTTGTGATAATTATCAGGCAATTGACAACTTCGCAGCGGTCGTCCCATGTTCTATGTAGTGATGAAAAAGGGAGCGGGCTCCCATAACAGAATTTGATTTATATTATGTTGTAAGTGAGGGTTAATTGATTATTTGTTGCTTAACGACGTACTCGACAGCTGAAGTCATATGACGTCTTCCGAATTAGATAGATCGCGGAGGTCATCATAAGGGGAGTCCAGCATAGGAGGGCAGGGCCAAATGGGAGATTTTAAGTGGGACAGTTGAAGGGAAAGGGACAGGGTTTAAGGATGTTAATAGTATGGGTATACTCTGCTGAATGTAGTAAATAGGCGAACATCAGGTTTGTGATGTCCATTTAACATTGGCAATTATTTGTATTTTGTATTGCACATTTAGGCCCTTATTAATAGTTGACTCCTTGACCGTTGGTTCTACCCCTTTCAAAATAAAAAGAAATCCCTTGAAACAGTGTGGGCAGGTGTTTAAAGAGTCAACTATGAGTATAAACTTTAATGTGCAAACAAAATAGTGTCCTAAGGAGCATTATTGAAATCGTAACAGTAAGGGTAGACACGAAATGATAATAATATTATATTATTTATAATTATATATATCCAGCTGAAGCTCACCCCCCCCCCCCCCCCCTCCAACAAATGCTAGAGAATAATTTGTTGAATGTTGTGACTTGTATAATATATTATGTAAGCCTATTTCAACAGTAAATTTTATATTTTTAATTCCAACAAACAATCTCAAATAATAACAGCAGCTGACATTTCGGTAAGCTCTCACTCCCCCCCCCCCCCCCCCACCCTTCAACCACCCCATCGTAAGCCAAAATACAATCTGTACTTATTTTCTACCCACTTATTTACAAGAACTGATTTTCAGTGGGGGACATCAACTCCATTATCTTATATTGTGGGTTGTTGCTATGACAGCTGCGCAAGTCACCATTTCCATCTACACCACTATATAGATAGATTAAAGTAATTTTCCAAAGTTAAAAAAATCCAATCCCGAGCCAAGAATCGAACTTTGGACCTTCTGCATTGAAAACCCAACCAGAACAATGAACAACACAACGACATCATAACTAAAACAATTTGCTCATACGCTGCAACACAGCTGAGGCGGTGAGCTATACGCACTGCGTTAGTGCCAGATTCTCTCACCAGAGGTCAGCCACTTTGAGTTTAAACGCGTATAGTGCAGTGTTCTCAAAACACAAATTTAAAAAAAATAGCGGGGTGGCCAGAACGCTGCAATGTATGAATTGTTGAACTCCTCTCCCTCATACTACCCTGATCGAAATCCTCCAGTTCCCGAGAACATGATATAGTGACAAGAGGAATGGGTCTCCAAGCTGCTGTTGAAACTAAACCCGCACACAAAGCTTTGACCTGATGTAGTTAGTAGTAGGCCCGACTATGGCGCAGTCTCACGGCTTGTGTGAGAACGACGGTCATTAGGGGGTGTCGCCCCTATGTCTCGTGCGCGACGTCAAAGAGGTGAACGAAGTCAATGAGGGTAGACGGAAAGATAAACCACAACCGGGGCGCGGTAGACAGACAGCATTGTTTGCACATGTCTGGAAAACTGTAGAGAAACATGTTATTACGTTCTTGTCTGTGATTGGTCGAGATTATGTCCTGCGTTATAAGGGTTGGTATCATGTTACACTTCTGCAAAGACTGTTTGACACAGTAGATTAAAAAGCGTTATGGTACGTTTACAGCTACGCGTTGCGAGCGAAGCGAAGGCGCGAGCTCCAATCAGTGGCCGAGTTTGCGTGCAACTATTAACTTCTTTGCGTGAAACTCGGCCGCTGATTGGAGCTCGCACCCTCGCTTCGCTCGCAATACGTAGCTGTAAATGTACCATTAGAATTAAGGATTTTTGCTTTGTATCTTTACAATTACATTCAATATCAGAATTGTGGGGCGCGAAATAATATTTACATCATGACCTTATAAGGCATTTTGACTTCGTAATTAATTTGGTTCCTGCGCTTCCGATAAAACCACAATACTAAGATCATAAGACTTAGAATTTGGTACAAATTCTTTAGAAATACGTCCATATGTCAAGTTTCCAGGTTGTCATTAGTTTAAATGTTGCTGTTTTTCTACTACTGTAAATATTAATAACGGAATTAACGGATAAATTAGCGGATACGCATCAGAAAAAATATCGTTTACAAGTTTACAATAATTGTCATATCGAACAATGTTTTTATCTAAATATATTTTTACTCTTTAAACGTTGACCTGTATCGACTCATTATTCCTTCTCTGTCGTTTCGACCCTAGAAAGACTTCCACGCGTCCACAACGCCCTACAACGTTCCTACAACGTATTCAACACCCAATATAAATTCATTGTCCCCTTCCTACATTTGAAAATCTGTCCGCTCTCTTACAAAGTTTTCACAATATGTTTCGACTTCACATTAGGAAAACTACCACGTATCTGATTCGTATTCTTTTGCTGTTGCTTCAGCCGAACGAAATGAACAAACTACTTGTTATGGAAGGTCAACTTAACAGGTAGTTTGCCACACTGAGACCAAATCAACTCTGTCAATACGACTTTGTTGAAATTCGTAACATTCACAACCGTTCACTATTCGGACAAGGTGGCGATTCAACAATGCTGTGAAATTGTATTCAATCAATTTCGCCTTCAAAACATGTTATCTTCCAATCTAATCGCTTAACTTTTACTCTGGCTGTGACTCACTTGTTAAACAGTTGTGCTAAAGCCCCCCCCCTCCCCCCTAAGTGCTCTCATAGTGACGTCACAGACTTATCTAACCGTCTGTTACACACACGGTACTTCAAGGAATCTCAACAGATTCCTTGCATAATTTTATGAATTCGCGAATGTCTATCACTGAAAAGAGTTTGTTTTTTTAATTTCATCGGTGGTTTAAACAGATATGACTATGAGTTCAAATATATTTTATTTTATTTATTTATTTAGTGTCTATCCTATTCAGTTAAAAAAACTGATTAACAAAGGAGGACCTTAAATAAAACTAGGCTATGCAAACAATTGATAATAATTAAATCATAAATAACAATAACAACAAAAACAAAACAAACTACTTAACTATATAAAATAAAAATTAAGAACAAGAAAAAATAATTTAGAAATGAAATAAAATCAAATGAAGTGGAAATTATAAATAATAAAAATAAAACACTCTCTTAGTTTACTCGAGTTTAAATATTTCTGAAACAAGGTCACAATCCCCCATGTCAAACAGTAGCGCACACCATATTACAGCTAATTCCTATAGACACATTTCATGTGGTAACTTCACCTCCCATCACACACCCTATTACTGTGTGTGTGTTTCCAATTTTATCAATTTCTGTGGCTTAGTTTGAAATTCAATTTCCACTCTGAGCCATGTTTGTCGTTAGCAACAGCTGTCCTGCCTAAGGGAACCATTCGCCCGGCTTTTCGCGGCAGTTTCTACGAAGCATCGATACATTTCCCATCAGAAAGCGATTTCAATTAATTTCTCTTAATCGCCTTGGCTTAGTACAAATTGGGTCGTGGCTTTGGGCTTTGGAGAGGGTCTTATATTTGTTTGCCATTACTCTAAAAGTAATCCCGGTTCGTAAATATAGGATCGGCTAACTAACTTGGTAGATCGGATTGGTTTTCTCACGGTTTGATAATTATTAAACCAGTGAATCAAAGTGTTGTTTGCTCCGTCGTGACCAGAGCCAAATATACGATGGTTTACTGTTCGATAAAGGCATAGGCTGTACTCACGTATTGCGCATGGTGGCCACATTGGAGGCCACAATGGCATGTGATTGGTAGTTGTTCATTGTTACTATGTTTCAGCTGGCGTTTGATGCAAATTTAACTGTTCTCTAACTTTGGTTTGCTCTTATTACTTAAAATCAACACAAACAAACACTTTTGTCTTGATAACTCTTTTAATCGTTTACAAAATCATACAATAATCATTTTCGTACACTTTATCGGGGGATATACGTGTTCAATTTGTCATATTTTTCCGTAAACAATATTATTCGTTTCATTTTGACAGCTTAATGAAACATGAAATAGTACTATAGGTGGCCGCCAATATGGCCGATGTGACGTCACGTGAATACTCCCTATTGTGTAGAGTTCTTGGGGTGTTGGTTTGCGTTTCAAACGTTTTCTTTTCGGAACCACCTGTTCCCTTTCTGATTTTTCTTTTAAACTGTCCATGTTTTCCTCTCCTTCATAAGTTAATTTTTTAAAAATTTTTCATCGCTAACTTTTTAACTCTATCCACTATTATCATAAAATCTAACAAAATGGAGGAAAAAGTTGATCTTTTGTTACATTTTCTCCACTTACGCCGTGTTCTTTTATAAAACTGAATAAACAGCTTTGTAAATTTTTGTATGATCCTTTATTGCATTGTCTTTGTTTCTTGTTCGGGTTTAGTAATTGTTGGAATATTTCCCTGCTCCGCTGTATTGTTCTATATAATGTTTATTATTAAATGAGACGAACAAGAAATAGTTCTCTATTGTGAAAGTCTGCGGCAGCCGAGCACGAGAATGTAAGATTTACTATAAAAAACAAAAACATTTAAAATTGGAAATCTGGGAAAACATAAGACAGATAATATCAGTTCTACAGATAACGGAATCAATACATAAAACATTCCTTACGTTTGGATTATTGCGATAATAGGATATTATTGTATTATCGAATTTCATCATCCAAACGAAATAAAATATTTATTCAATTTGTTTTAGTAATCTGTAGAACATGACATCAGTATGTCTTGTGTATCTTCCCCATATTCGATGTTAAACGTTGTTTTAAAGATAGAACAGAATACCTTATATCCTAGCAGACTCTTGTCAATTGTGTGTCTGTTATGGAGCCATGCAAGGAAATGCACAGTGCCCTGGCTACTGGCCTTAATGCCCGGGAGAATGCCCTGGCTACTGGCCTTAATGCCCGGGAGAATGCCCTGGCTACTGGACTTAATGCCCGGGAGAATGCCCTGGCTACTGGACTTAATGGCCGGGAGAATGCCCTGGCTACTGGACTTAATGGCCGGGAGAATGCCCTGGCTACTGGACTTAATGCCCGGGAGAATACTCTGGCTACTGGCCTTAATGCCCGGGAGAATACTCTGGCTACTGGCCTTAATGCCCGGGAGAATACTCTGGCTACTGGACTTAATGCCCGGGAGAATACTCTGGCTACTGGCCTTAATGCCCGGGAGAATACTCTGGCTACTGGCCTTAATGCCCGGGAGAATACTCTGGCTACTGGACTTAATGCCCGGGAGAATACTCTGGCTACTGGCCTTAATGCCCGGGAGAATGCAATTATGACTCTTTAGATACAATACCAGATGGAAACTCGAAAGTTTGAAACCTGCGTTGTTCAATGTTACACGCCCCGGGTTTAGGGGTAAGTTGGATGCTCTCCACAAGATTGCTCAAAGCGCTCCGAGTGAGTAAACAGTTTCCTAAATTGTTCGCGAAGCGCTGCGGACGTTCTAAGGACGGGGATGAAAGTGAAATCTACAAAGGTTTTTCACGCGCAAAGCTTTTACGTTGACAAGAGAATTGAGAATTGTTTTGCTTGTTAACTACCGGGGCCACTTTAAAATGTCGGCTAAAAGCAACGAATAATACCTCATAAGCAATTTAAAATTCGTCACAAAAAACACTGATTTTTTTTTTAGGTTTTTCTCCATTTCAACCTACACAGTTGTAAAATAAAATCTCAAAAGGCGTGGTTGGTGTTATTAGAGACCATAAATGTCAATCATGCCTTTTTTCCGCAAAGTACTCACTATCCCTTGTAGCACAGGCAGCTCCAAACCATATTGGCCTCCAATGACAGCGCAAAAAGTACCTTACCAACCCCACTGTATCAACAATTTTACATAATTATTATTGTTACAATTATTAACTTTAGCGATCCTCAAATTCGGTACGTGATGTCAATTACAATTTTAGGTTATTCATTTCGAGGGCAAAATAATCGGAGGTCACTTGATTTTTGAAGCTCTGCATCTACCCTTCTTGCTGGTCGGAGAAACTGTCAACGTGATTGAAGTTTTCAACCTCGTACAAAGAGAACAAAAAACCAGCCACGATTGAACCCAAAATTTGCCACCGTGTAAGTTGATATGGAAAATTGATTAAAATTGGATTTGATTTGCGCTGTCTAAAACGTCAGGAAACGAAAATGTTTAGCTCCACGCATCATTAAGCTAGTTATAATCTGCCCTGTCACTCATGACGTCATATAATGATTTCCCGTTTAGGATGAACAAGGTATATCAGGCCCTACCCTAACACACAACCACTTATGTGTGGCATAAATATCTGCCGTGCATTTTACCACTTCCAGTATCGGTATTTCTGGACAAGCAAACGATGATTATACACTACCTGTCTAACATTCTATTATGTTATCCATTATCTAACCTCGATCTACCCACCATATTAAAAGGATGCTTTTTATTATTCTACGAAAATAAGTTGGTTTTATACTTTCAAATTCCCGCAAGGAAAACCAATATTTCGTGCTCTTTATTATGAATTTTTTATTGCTCATAGACTAGTTAAAAAATGTTTATTCTAAAAAGGTTTTTTATTGTATTGTATTAGTTTTCCTATCTTTAATTTAATGTGTATGTTATCTAGAAAGTATACCTACACATGATTAGAGTTCTAGTCACTATAGTGCCTCGGTGATGTGTGATGTGTGATGGTTTAGAAGCTATAACCTAGACTAACACTTTTTCTAGTATTCAGTAGCGTGATGACTTCAGTCAATGCCACATAACTACCCCTTATCGCTGGAGTTAGTAAATACACCCTCACGTATTAGTGGTCCTTCGTTTTATTTATTGATTAACTGTAACCTTCCAATGATGAGAGTGCTTAGTGCTTAGTGCTGAGTTCCGTTGTGTAATGCTGTCACTAACAATGTGATAAGTGGAATCAGCCGACAAATTGTCCCGGGCTATATAACATGTCGCCAGCCATTATCTATAAAGTGCATTCTCCTGTTCGTTGTCTTCAGCCCAGATCTACTCGCGCTCTTTCAATTGAGTCTGAACGTTTTACAAATTGAATTTATTTATGCGCAACGGAGACACTTTTTCACAGTTGTTTTAAGTTATCACGAATGCCTTAATGGTTGTATCCAAACGTACGCATTATATCAACAAAAAAATGTAATTGCGTTTAGTTGTTATACTTTTTATAGAGATATAAAAAATAAACGATCCTTAAGCTTATTTTTTAAATAAATGAAATCGAAAAATTTCATAGATATATATTTTGTTATATGCACTTTCAGGAATATTTTGTAAGCCTCCATTTAAAATGATGCAATATTTCCATACAGAAATCAGAAAACATTACCCCTTGAGCCAACGCGTGTTGTGTACGATTATTATGCTAAAAATTGTTCATTTATTAAAGTGAGTCTTTTATTTTTACAGTGGAAATTTCATGTTTTTGTGAAACTGTAATAGAAATGTAAATGCATTTAAACCACTGACGGGAAACGATAATTAGCTGCTTTTTATTTGGACATCACAATTCCTCAATCGGAATAAATGATTCCGATTTTACAATGACAAAACTTCTAGTTAATTTATATTCACATCAAACGGCTTTATTTAATGCAAATGTGATGTTTAGTTCTGTAAATTAGTATTGAACAAAGTATAATTTTGAATATATTCAGCTTCACACCACGAGCAACACAATCTAGAGAATATATATTGTAATGGATGAGTAGAAATGAAAAGACTCGCAGAAGTGAGGAAAAAATGAATAAAGAGATGTTTAAAACCAATCCACTAATTGTTTACCTGTAAATAATTTAGTGCTTTTAAAATTCATCTGCGCTAAATTAGAATTCTTTACTGATTTCGATAATATATACTAAATTTAAATTAACTAAATTAAACTGTATACATCCATTTATTTTCACTGTAAATTTAAAATATATACCAGTTAAAATGTATTGATTTATCATCACTCACCGGTACCACAACTCAAGTTTCGTTCCTGTGTAACATAGATCGGTCTACAACACGGTTGAAAGCGTGAGAGGGGGTCTCTACGTTGAGTGACGGTTGTTTACCCCCCCCCCCACTCCTTAATGTAAACAGCTTTCATTCACGTCTGTTAAAATCACGAGCCTCGTTGGATGGATAAACGATGTTTTGGTCCTTGAAACTCTTGCGTGAATTGAATGACAGGGTTGTCGAGTGGGTTTACACGCTAGCGATGCTACATAAATACGATTCTTGCAGTGACGTCACGAATATGAACCGAGCCGTCCTAGCAACGAAGCACTCAATAAATTCAAAGTTGTTCCGAATCGGCCTTGTTGATTCTGGCATTTGTCCGCAGGTGTTCGCACTGTCCAATCACTGATTCATATGTTTCGTATTTGAAATATCGATCTTTAGGTTATCGCTCACTCGTCGATGGTGTTCGAAGCCTACAGGGTTGGTTTAGTCGCTTTAAATAAAAGTCCCCCACTGCAAATCAGTTTAGTTACTGAGTGGGTAGACTCTAAATGTGAATTTATTTATTTTATGAACTGAAGTTAAAGCCGTGGTTTAAAAAAAAAACATTCTCTAGCGTTTTTGAGTCAACTAGTCAACTCTAATGCGAAATGACAGGTTTAATTAATTGTTTTCGATGCTTTTCGAGAGTTTGGTATAATTAATTGAATTAAGTATCTAATATTTGGTATCGAAAACAAGTTATTAAAACAGTTAAAGTTCCGCATGCGATGGTTCGTTTAAGCTCGTGAATGGGCCACAGAAATGTTCTTCTGTTCATAACCTGTGGCAAATGTTCATCGGATCAATTAATTAGATTCATTGTTGTCGTGCTACCTTGCGAGAAGCTCGAAAATCTGGGGACTTTCTTTTGCTACAACTGGAATAAAGAAGAAGAAATAGACCAAGATATTATTGAAAGTGTCTTATTTTATCACAAAACTATCAATTGTTAACAATAACACCACATCTTGATTATTGTTAGTCCCACATAATTTATATAGACTGTAAATTTCAAGTTACGAACAAAATACATTTAATTTTCAATCTTTTCGATTTATGTGTTGAATACTATTTATTAAATACATACGCAGACATTCATGGCGATAGCGGCTCTGTGAAAATGTGTGATGAAATACAATTATGCTGAATGACATTTTACATACGTGGCGACAGAACCTAAAAAGAACAATTTGTGATGTAAATAAAGAGTTCATAGAATACTAAATTTTAGCTGGAGATTTAAATAAAAAACGAACGTATATTTTAAGGTAATATATTCTCTAAATTTGCGATTCAAAATTAATTCATTTCAATGGAATTCTATATATGAATTGCTAATTTTACTCTGAAAGATATGATTATGAGTTACGGGTCAAAGTAATAATGGAATGAACCAATTTTGTGTTTGTAGATTCTGTGTACAATCAAATGTGATAGACATTCTAGGAATACCCACTTATAGGAGTAAACCATTTAGATTCATCTGAGATGGCTTTCACACACCTTAAAGGGACGCAAAAAAAATATTTTCCTTTCTACCAATAAGTTAAAAGATATCAGATATGCATAACTTACATAACCATTTCAAAAATTAAGCTTCTTTCATGATCAAAACATTAATTTCGGTTCGCTTATCTTTAAGATTACTTTTCAAGCCTTTACGCTTTCAACTTTAAGGGCAGAATCTAAAAGATTGACGATATTTCAAGGGATAAAATTTAATTGGGTTTCTTTTTATTCCGAAAGGCTTTTCTGTAACATCTTCGTTCATGGATGTAAATTTAGACTAAAAAAGATCTTGGATGGAAATAGACTCCGGCTCCGGATATGTATGAAAAGTTTGTAGTGCATAAATAATGCCGGTCTTAGCCAGAGTCTCTCTCTATTGAAAACAACTTGGATTTACAGTGAACGAGCTTGCAAAGCATTTCCTGTTTTTGATACAAACTTTATTTCTTATTCACTGAGTTGTTTGGTAAGAGTTCAGGCTAATAAAATATTTACGTAGTAGTTAATGTTTTACGAATTACCAGTTAACATGTTTACTTTTATTAACTTGTTTTAATATTTTGAAATACATCGAATTGTATATTTTTATGAAAACAGAACACTTTTTAATACCCCTTTTAAGAATATTTGTAGGTCTTGATAATATCTTCATAATAATTATAATAATAATAATAATAAAAATAATAATAATA
Organism: Isoperla grammatica; assembly: GCA_945910005.1. NCBI lineage: Eukaryota > Metazoa > Arthropoda > Insecta > Plecoptera > Perlodidae > Isoperla > Isoperla grammatica. Next base: position 3,326,544 of record OX246750.1, read on the forward strand.
ATAATAATAACAATAATAATAATAATAATAATAATAATAATAATAATAATAATAATAATAATAACAACAATAATAATAATAATAATAATAATAATAATAATAATAATAATAATAATAATGCCTTTATTTGCAGACATGATATCAAAATCTCACCAGTGCAAACATAAAACAATACAATATTACACTCAGGAGACAGGAGTAAGTAATAATCTATATAATCATCTATAAAATATAATTTTTGAAGAGACTAAGAAAACATCTAAAATTTCCACGCTTTTCAATGTATTTGTACTCTCAATAAGCCGAAAAACAAAAAGTGTCCTGCGGTGTTATCTGGGGGCAGGGGGGGGGGGGGGGGGCAGGGGGGGTGGCAGTGACTTCCGGTTGCCACGTGAGTTTAAACTGGCTTTAATTTCATATATCTCAAACTGTCAACTCAATCTCTGCAGTTACAAGAGAACATGTGCGATGGTATTTAACATAGGGAAAGTTTGACATAGTTTAAAAGCTCCACCTCCTAGTTATGTGATCACTGCCCAGCATAACAAATATGACTGATTAAAAGTAATATAATATCAATTGAATAAATATGATATGATTGTCGGGTTGTCACGAGGTAAGGGGTGGTCACACAGCGATGGAGGGGAGAAGCAGGGGAGTGTCAAACTAAGGAAGTCTCTGTCTAAAAGCTTGTCCACACAGATTTTTAAGACCTAATGCATAAGGCGTTAATACGTTGTTCTTAGAGCTCTGTTTCACACAGTTTCGTTTCGTTCAAGATAGGCCTAGTAAAGTGAAGTACTTTGTAACGTTTTATCCTCAGTTAAAACATCATTGTGATACAATACAAATTAATTGAAAATTGTATTATCCATAATTAATTATAATAGCTTTGTTTACAACAATTCCTGCACATCTTCAATTAATTTGTAAGTATTCTTAAAGTAGATAGCCAGTTGACTTGAGATCTTAGGGCGTATCTCAAATCTCTATTTTGGCCTGCTTCGCCTACTTCGCCAACTAACACAACAATTACCAATTGTTATAATTGTTAGGTTAGTCTGCAGCTACGCTAGTCGACTAGCGGGAAACATCGATTTGAGACACAGCCTTAGTTACTTGTTTTAAGACAATGAATAACGCATAGCAACCACGTCTTAAAACTCAAACTTTGCGTAACGACTACGCGTTAGACCTTAAATCTTATGACCTAAAAATCTGTGTGGATCAGCCTTAACATGTATGCTATGTATGGTTTTACATGTTAACCCACCCCCCGTGCATGGCTGTAGTCGAACTCAAAGCGATATTAAACGATGCATCATTTAACAGGAGAAATTACAAGCAAAGAAATTTAGTGTGCGCCTGGCTGGAAAGTTCACGAAGCGCTGACATTGTTTCACCGTATAAACCGTAAAATTAACTTAGGATTTGATGTTCCTACTTTAGGGTTGCTTACGCAAACTTGGTATTAGTTACTCGGGTCATTAAACGTCTTACATCACCATGAAGCCATTTTCACCGTAACCACACGCGGTACAATGAAATAATATCGGCTGTTTGGTAATACCCACATTACACGGTTCAATACTTTCGTCAAACTTATTGAATTCAAGGACCAAAAAGCATCAATTAATAGAAGCTACATTGTTGCAGTATTTTAACAAACTGTTTTTGATTCGATTTTGTTCTTGAATTCAATAAGCTTGACGAGAGTGTTGAGTTGTGTAAGGTCGGCATAACATCCAAAGTTGTGGATTTTACTAGTGTAGCTAATTTTAAGAAAATATATATTTTGTACAGACAGAGCTAAGGCTCAATCGTGAGTAAATAATGTTTGAATGATTTTGGTTCAGTATACTAGTAGCTATAGTAATTACTTTGTGTAAGGAAAGGAAAAAAACGTCATAAAAACATATATAAAAAATACGTAATAGCTGCTTGTAGCTAAATAAAGGATTATTCTTATTATTTTTGTTATTCTTTATATTAGGTCTGTTTTTCATTCTGTCAAGTTTCATCAACATTTGAGAAATTATAACAAGGTTGTTATATACCCCTTCACAACCCCAACTAGCATCTAACGCAAGTATAATACAAAACTGGGATTTTAAGAATTTCGTTTTCCTCGACGACAAAAGACGTCACGGTTTTGAAACTTTTCTCTCTGTATCACAAAGACGGCCCGAACAAGTTTTCAAAGCTTCACTGGGTATTGAAAAGGACTTACGAAGAAAACGAGTGATTGACATTTCTATTATTTTTTTTTTCGTGCGAAAAGGAAACTTATAGAGTTAGTTACGAATAAGGGGGCTGTGACGACACAGGTTGGACAAACAGTCGGTTGCTACGGTAGTTTCATTGTTGTGTCATCCGTTGATCCGCGCACATTCAATGTTCACCCGAAACAAAACACTGGGACTAATTTTGAGTTCGGAATTTACACTTTTCTTGAACGTTTTCACAAACTCATCAAAAAAACCCACTCATTTTGTTCTTTAGTTAGTTTGATCCAAGGGGGGTGGGGGGGTTATTGACGTATCCGCAAAATAATAAACCTCCACGAGCAAATTGCGCCCCCCTCCCTCCCTTCGCTCATATCCTCCCGTGTATTTATCGCATTATGTGAGTTACAAATTGATCATATTTAATCGTGGTCTAGTTAAACGTAATACTTTAGAAAATGTTCCAACTTTTAAGCTGATATGTAGTTCACAATTTATCGTTGGTGTCTCGATAACCACTTTAAAAGTTTCACGACATAAATACGGATTAGAGTCTCAAGTAAAAGCTATTCTACAACATAAATTTACAAGATAATAGGTACTAGGATTAACACAGTGGGTCGCATTCATGTGGTTCCCCCACAATCTTCTCAACTAGGTCGTAGTCGTTGTTGTTGTCGTCTTTTTGGTCGTTGTCGTTGTCGTTGAATCCATCAGTTCAATTTTGGTATTATTAATAACACACACCAGGACTCATTAACCAGAAGATGATTATAAAAGTAAAAAATGTCTTTGTTTGTACGAAAAAATTGTCTTATATTATTGTAATTATTATTAGTTACCTCTTTAACTGTTCTTTAAAATCATTCTGACAATAATTACTGGTAAATGTTTTCCACGCCGTAGTGTGCCTTGCAGAAGAATTAACGGATGTAAGTTTAGTTATTTAAAATATGATTTATAACCAAAGATTTAAAATTATTTTACGACTAGTAAAATAAAGAATTTCAAATTATCCAGATAGATACAAAAATATGTTTCATTATCAAGTAAAACCGCATCGAACATTGAACTCTAAACGACTACAACAAATACGAACTCGTTCTTCTCCTAATGAACACTAAACTATACGAACCCCCCCCCCCCCCCCACCTTCCCCTCCACCGCTTTCACTTCCCAATTACCTAGACCGTGACGACGTCTGCTCTTGAGAGTAGATTGGTTTTCGCTGAGTAAACAACCCCTAATTGTGTGACCTTCGATCGTCTAGTTCAAACCACAGCGCCGTCAAGCTACATGAACACACGCTAACCAACCGTGGAACAATCAATGCAGCGGGAAACATCAATGGGGCGATATAACAGATGGCTCAGCGCTTTACACTATTGAAAAGCTATTTAATATCTTGATAACGCTTTACACATTTTTAAACAGTGATTAATAGACACAAAATATTGTTATTGGAACTAAAAATTGGATTAAAAACATTTTAAATATTGAAATCCTAACGCTTGTCATTTTGATTTTCGAATACCAATTAATTAATTTTTTAATTGGCTTTCACAGTAACCGCGATTAATATATTTGAGCTTTTTTAATCAAATTTCTAGTTTTTATGAGACTACGTTCTGTCTAGCTGAAGAGACTGCGGCAACAGATCTTTAAAACAACATAAAATACAAATAGTGGGAAGATGCACAAGAAATATATTATAAGAGGCTACAGATAACTAAAGGTTGATATGCAATATGCATTACGTTTGGATTACATATACAATAATACAATAATGTACTATCTGACTTAATCCAAACGCAAAGAATTTTGCATATATTGTTTCGTTATCTGTAGAAACTGATGATATTTAGTTGACGTATCTTTCAACAATATCGATTTTAATTGTTGTTTTAAAGATTAGAAAAGAAACCCCTAAATCCTCTCGATCTAGAACCGCAGACATGAAGACTTGTTCAGAACGTGACACGAGAAATAACTGTTATTGAATGACTTGAGGCGAAAGCAATCCTTTAGAAGTTCGAGTCAAGTTTACCTCGTTACGTAAAAGATTGTTCGAAAAGAATATATTTGAATGTTTGCCGCGTATCAGCTCAGTTTTAAAATGTTCGAAAGACACGTTGGATGTAAACTTTATTATTATTCTCACACCAAATTTAAAATATTCAGATTCAACCTCCGTACAGCACGTCCGATTAAATTCCTTTGAATTTGAATATCTCGCGGGTTAGACATGTCTGCATTATATACTAGGGATGAAAAGAGAGAGGCCATATCTGAATGACATCCAATACCATGTTTGCGGCCTTGAATATTCAAATAACCAGACCAGACGCTGAAAATTATTTAGAGGGATGAAATTATGTCTAGATCATGTTGCAATGGTCAGGGTTTTACAAAGTCTAGACGAACTTACGAACTTAAGTCTAGAAGAACAACACATACAAACATACAAACTTATGTCTAGATGAACTTATAAACTTACAGACTAGACGAACTTACAAACATAGTTTAGACGAACTTACACATTTTAGAGGTAGCTCATTCTCAGGTTACACAGTCATACGACACTTTAATTCAGATGGTGACCGGTTCGGTAGGTACTTAAGTATTTTAACCGTTATTTCACTAATATATAGGAATAGTTTTTTCACCACTATAGTTTGGAAATTGGATCTAGCAGATACATCATATTCTGCTTGGATGGACTAAAAACTGGTCAAGGCTGCTGGGAGTTAAAATAAAAATAAAATAAATAAAATAAATTAACATTTAGAGTCTACCCACTCAGTAACTTAACTGATTTGCAGCGGAGGACTTAAATTTAAAGCGACTAAACCAACCCTTTAGGCTCCGAGCACCATCGACGAGTGAGCGATAACCAATCAAAGGTCGATATTTCAAATACGAAACATATGAATCAGTGATTGGACAGTGCGAACACATGCGGATAAATGCCAGAATCAACAAGGCCGATTCAGAACAACTTAGAATTTATTGAGTGCTTCGTTGCTAGGACGGCTCCAAAGTCACCGTTTATTTATTCCTAAAGCAAGAAGTAATGGAACTGAATCCAAAAAAAGTTAGTCATCTTTTCATAGCCATAGCGTTAGTCGTTAGCCTTATCACTATCCGAAATTTCGATAGAAACTAGTTAAACATATACATGTGTTCATTTATAGCCACAATCCTTAGCAAACCATGTAGTGGATCCGTATTGAGTAACCACTTTTCAATATTGTGTATTGTTCTCAATATGTTAATTACTGAAACACGTTAATGTGGCGCTGTTTCATTAGAGGGTCAAGGGTCAACCCATTATATTGGTAACATGTCGTGTGCATTGATTCACGGAATTGGCGAGAGCGACGTTAATTCCATCTGATATTATAATTCATGGTCGACATTTCACAAATGTTGACGTTTTGTTGAATATATTTACATCTGATTTTCCAATGTCACTTTCACTCCTCGAATGTTTCCAATACTTGTTTATCATACGCGACGTTGTTGTTTTAGATTGTGAGGAAAACAACGTCGAAGTGTCAGGTGGAATTTAATGGAAAACACAGGCATTTGTCATTTATTATTGAACGATGTTAATACAAATGGAAACGGATCCATAGCGGGAAAGAGGAGAGTGAAATCCAAAGTCTATAATAACCTGGCGAAAATCATCGAAGTTCCAAGTCAAATAGTCGTATCTATTTCCAATATGTTATTCAAATAGGATAGTTATTTTAGTGAACAAAAAAAAGAATTGCAATTTCCAAACACATTCTTAAAACGGCAAAAAAATGCATTTATTTTTGCATTATATCTTATCTTTTATTGTACTAGTTTGAAATTCAACGGGTAAGTTAAATATTCTCAAACTTTATTTCAACTAATGTTTTCCTAATCTGAACAAAAACATTCATTCTCTCCAATAATTAGTATCTTGCCAGAAGATATCATTTCTAATCAAACAAATATGCTTGTTAAGCTCAAACTAGAATACTTCGCAATCCAATATTGTGTTTGGAGATTTATGAGAGAAACAACAAACCCACTTCGATCAAGATTTATTTGTACCATTAACGACGGTAGATGGTACGAATAAATCTGGATCAAAGTGTCCAAGTGGGGGGGGGGGGGGGGCTGGAGGGGGGGGGCTGGAGGGGGGGGGGGGGGGGGGGGGGGGGGGCACTGCACAAAATGTATCATCATGCCCAGACGCGTTTTTCATCAGATTCTTCAGCCGAAGATCCCGACTAGTAGACCTCTAAAACCACCTGACAAATACTTTCGCGGCAAACGACAGACATCAGTTTGTACCAACAGAAAAACAAGACGTTTTTATTCTTATTCACAAAAATAAGACTTTTGTTTTTCGAACACTTTCTTTCACCAGTGGAAAACGTATATTTCCCGACACTTTATCATAGTTTTCCACCTGATTTTCCTCTCCGAGAAAAATACGCCGCAAAAACAAAAAGAAAGGTACGCAGTAAAAACAAAATCTTCTTTTAACTCGGAAGGATGTGTTTTCGTTAAGTTCTTTGCTCTGAGAAAGATCACCCCCCCCCCCCCCCCCCCCCCCCACACACACACACAAAACCAATCCTACAAACACCAACAAACGAAATTCTATTTATCACTTCTACTATATCCAATTTATTTAAGGGAAATACAGCAATTCCGGTATTCATACTTATCAAGTGACGTAGTTATACTTTCCACATGACGTATTCATACTTTCCACGTGACGTATTCATACTTACCACGTGACATATTCATAGTGGGCGTGACGTGCTCATGTTAGGTTATTGAACTATCAAGTGACCTGTTTGTTTGATATACGCTTATTTGATAGAAACTGGTCTAGACATGTTTGCATACACGATCGCCTTAGGCTGAAGCTATAAAGTTTAGTTGTTAAATTGGAACCACTAATGGCCAAACAACGATGAGCTGGGGTCAGTTGGAAATAAGGTTATTTCTCAGTTAAGTTAAGAACTTTCTACACTCAGTGGTTGAAGGTTGTGAAACAAATAAATGTGTGCTTAAAAATAGTTATCTTCATTACTTCATTCAAGAAGAGTGTGTTTCGCAAAGAAAATATTTAAATGTATAATTTGTTTTATAATACCAGTGTACTTGAAAATCACACCCGCCAATGTTCTTGGCTGTGTCTTGATAAATTGTGTTGAAAGCCATATTCTCCATCCCCCCCCCCCCCCCCTTGGCAGCATTCACCCACCCTTAAGTCAGTATCTCTGGTTGCTTTAGATTAAATACGGTTGATGAAATTAATAGAGGATTATAAACTACATCTTCATAACAGAAAAGTGAAAACCGAGGGTTAGTCCTTATAGGAAAACGATATTTTCATTAAAATTACTCGTCCCTCTTTGCTGAGAGTTAAGAAAACTGGATAAACTTGATCTTAAAACAACTTTCAATCTCAACACTAATTTTTCATTCCTTTAAGATGTGGTTAGTAAAAATTTAGCAATCAACTCAACTTTTATCTGAGATTGGATTTTAATGTTTTAATATTGTAAACTGGTTTGAAATTACGGCATCAGTATATTTAATTAATTTAAACTTGTTGTGCGTGTTTATTTTCACCAACGCACATAGGCATGTGCAATGGATGGCTGATAGTTTATCTCATTCCCGTTAACGATTTCAACCACTTTGTAAACATCAAACATATACAAAAATAACATTTATCTTTTAGTTAAACTACGGTCATGTAAACAACACCTGTGTAAATGGAATCAGTAAACAACAGATGTGTTGATTTACGGTTGGACGGGTGTTTGTGAATAATTGTGTTTAAACACGATCGTGACGTGTTTTGTGGCTGGGTTACCGTACATTTGGCGTCGGAATGGAAAACTATTACTGGCAGAATATGATTATCGTTGTGTTTGTGTGTATATAAGTATCGATTTCATTATTTCTTTAACGATAAATATTATCCCCTAGGGATGGGCATCGATTCCAAATATGGGTATCGATAATCGAAAGAAAATTATCTATATCGATCGGTTATATCGAAAAAAAAATCGTAAATTCGAAAATCTTTTTAAAATGTGTAATTTTCTAAAAATGTTCATAAGAGAGATTTCGCAAGTTCTCGGCGTTATTATGATTACAAAATGTCTGAGCACCATTTATATCAGTGATTCTGAAATTTCGATACTAATTAATTTAGATAACGTAAATATTTTCCAATATCGAATATCAATCGATAAAATCCTTATTTCTGGTCATCCCTATTATCCACATTAAAAGTTAATAGTACGTCAATTAAATAAATACAACTATATTATTTTAACGTGGATTCATATTGGGAACCCAATACATTTTATATACCTACACACTTTCACTAATTGCGCTGATTAATTAATTATTGAAATCAATTATTAAACCAATGTCTATATTATTAAATTCAACACAAGCGTCATCTGGTTTCAAACAACTAGTTGGGGGAGGGGGGGGGGGGATGCTTTGTTAACCGGAATTTATTTCAGGTTTAGCCATGATAGCTAACGCATTGAATATACGTATTTGTTGAATTAGTTACACATAGCCTACCCTTTTATACAACCACAGAATCCCGTTAAACAGTTGTGTATGAAGGAATTCAAAATGATAAACAATTAGGGAAATTGTTTAATGTTTGCGAGCGGTGAATATGGTTGGAAAGCAAATTTCATTTATCATTTCACTAACCAATCGCATGTATAACGATTTCCGTTCAACTCCAGTATGTGTAAACAGATGATGGTATCGAATAATAATTTTAATTATATACATACACGTAGCAAGAAATGGAAAATGAATATTGAAGTGGGTTTTTAAGAAGTGGTAATACAAACAATGATGTTTTCCTTGTCAGTCGATGATGGTTAGGCAAACATTCTCATGTGAACGTTATGTAACGTGGATACACTTTCTACAGCTGTACTAAACAAAGATTTCTTCGTAGTATAACACATGAATATTGGTTTGTTTAGTAGTATAATAAATAGTTTACTTTAATAGCACAATAATACCAACAGAGATAGTTCAGGGGTAAGACGCGAGACTTCAATAAAGGAAATGAATATTGTCGTTTTTCAGATGTAGTTAATTCCCTTTTGAAGGTGATGTTGCTGGAAAACTTTCACACCTAATTAAGAACATCTGCAAAACGGAAATATGTATTGGAATAAAAAACCATTCATAAGAAAAGGCATTAAATTCTCTGTAGTATGATATTTTGATTTTTTGGGGGGACAATTTAAAGCAATTTTAACATACTGAAAATGGGTGTTCGCAAGGTAAGTGAACATACAGCCTTAAGGCAGTGCGATAGATGAGATTGAAATATACTAGACCTGTACACTATATTATATGAATTGATCCAAGCGTGTAATTCCCAACTAATACGTTCAAATCCCCTATTTATAGAGAGTGATATACAGATACAATAATGCGCGTTTGTCAATGGTAATGATCAATTAATCCATCAGAATTCATTCAAATGTAAGAGCGTATGACGTATTTAAACAACAATTAGCTAACCGTTTTGTCAAAGCACATATTTCAATGATCATCACCTACAAATCACTCATCGCATGTGTAGATAACTTTTAACGCTGATTTATGCTTTGTCAGTTTTAATATTACTAATTGTGACATATTCCATTCCATCATACATACGATATCATATTTAATGTATCAAAATTTACCTGTCAAATCTGAATATCTGTTTTGTATTGGAATTAATTCATCGAGACTATTAGTCAACACCGTTTACAGTGGATTATTCCGATACAATTGATCGAAATTGTATTTCATTTAAAGTACATAATAATTTTGCGATGTATCTAGTATTTCATTTCGCAATATAATAATTACATTACGATACGCCAGGAAAATCAGACATGCAATATAACGATTATTTACTTCAAATACCATAAAATTATTCAATGTGTATTTTATGTAAATATTTCATACTCCTTCCTCACAGTTGGCAACAGGCAGCTCATTAAACTTGTCTTTGAAAGTAAATTATTCACAAGTGCTATGGCTTACTTTCCCTCGCCTCGGGACTCAAATCGTACGCTCACAGTTGACACTCCAAACGTATACGTGCAGAAAATGCCTAAATAAAGTATCTTACTCTTGAAACATTCAAAAATGCTAATTTAATCCCTGGGTTATAATATGGAGCTGAAATGAATTCCGTGATAAATAAGAAAGTCACGTAGGTCTACATCCGTTCGCCTTCCTTCCTTTCGTACGGATATACATTCCAAGCTGTATAAAGTAAACCTTTACATTTCTAAAATGTGTCGTTGAGATAATTGAATAGATGGCTTCGGGTGTTTAGGGGTAGCTAATGGGTTGGAATACCTGTAGCTCACATTTTAATTCGATTAATGGGTACAAAATCCCGACTGCTCATGAAAGAGGGGGATGGAAATAGAGGCGGGAGTAGTGGGGGTAGAGAGAATTCGCGTAGGTGGTTGAAAAAGAGTTAAAAAGAGAATATAAAGGAAAATACGGAAGGGGTAGAAAGTGACAGAAGAGATAGAGAAATACAGGGTAAAAGAGATACAGAAGAGGGAAAGAGAGATAAGGGTGGAGGGTAGGGGGAGTGAGAGAGATGCGTTTATTCAAACTATTAGTTGGTCTCTTTTCAGTTGAACAGTTGAACCAATGAAGTGTTAAAGAATTATTTACATTGTAATGTTTGAATTCGAATTTGTCTGTAGTGTCCGTACACACGCACACCATTGATTTCAATTGGCCATTGAATCTTGTTTAAAAGCGAGGGACCGAGTTTGAACCTATCCTCTTTAGCTCTGAACACAAAAACACTTTTACGACTTGAACAAGTCAATATGAGTTAAAATTGAGATCATATTACTTTTCCATGGGCGCAACTTTCGAGAAACATTCCTTGCTACTTTAACACTATCGATTAATTTCAACTTGTCATTAATTCTATATTGAAAATATTTAATAAACACTCGAACATCCTTAGGCTACGACAGAATGTGACAAATACAAATGTTGTGGTCACTCGGTGTAGCCACATCGACATCAGACAATAATTAAATAAATTTATTGATATTTGGTGGAGGTGCCGAGTCTACAGAAAATGTTTCCTATTAACCCGGCACCCCCACCAATACTGTAAAAAACATCTAGTTATTGTATTATTAATCGCAGGTAAATGCATGATCAAGTTAAACCTAGTCAAGTAAAATATTTGTTTTTTATCTCTCAAAATCAAAACAACAATTCTGGATAGAAGAAGAAATTAAATATAAAAAACGTGTAATTAAAATAAAATGTATTGTTCCTCCAAAGAGGTGTCTAATAGCAAATGACTCAATTGAGGGGGTTGTGAAATCACAGGTGTACAAACAATGTGTTGCTAGGCAACTCCATTGTTGTATCTTTCTTTGATCGGTGCATACTCAATGTGTGTCCGAAACAAAACACGCAACATGGCTATTTTTGGAAATGAGTCTTGCGCTATAGAAATTAACGATAAACGGTTTAAAAACTCGTTTTTTGTGTTCGACATTTTGTTTTTTTAAACGAAAAAGAGAATAAAACCGCCACCATACTCGCACATTTTTAACGTCTATTGTGTAATAAAACGTTGAAACACAATTTATCTGACAGCACCATGTCCAACTCTTTTTAGAACTTTTCTGAGAGACAGACATAATAAATTATATTTTCACTCGTACCTACTTGTAGCTGGGGTGTAGAGAGAAAAACAGTTCTGTTTATGCCCCGGCAACTTCTTTCAAACTTGTAACTAAGGTCAAAGTCGTTAGAAAGAACGTTTCTCTCTTTGACAGCATAAGTTCTTAGACAGACGGATGGATTACAGTTCTCTTCAAACGGTCCTTTATATATATAAATGTTTTAAGGGTTGTTCTACTCCAGATTTTCTTTAGCTGTAATTGTTTTGCACGCCAAGGCCCGTCTGAAGTTACAGCTTAATCGAAAATGTTTCTTGAGAAGACAAGTCTATACTGACCGGCTTGCAAAGATTTTAATCCACTGTCTACTTGAAAGAAACATTGTAGACATGTCGTTGGGTTAAAAGATTATCTTTTCTCTTATCCAGGGCCGTAATAAACCGACAATGAGATGTTATTGTATAATCGGATTTTATTCTAACGTAATGACTTTTGAATATATTTTGATTCGTTATCTGTTGACCTAGATAATAGCTAACTACACACTACCCAAAATCTTGAATTTGAAAGTTGTTTAAAAAATACAACAGAAAACAAATTCACATGCCTCTCTTCCGCAGACTCAACAAGATTGAACTTAAAAATAATAAAAAACAATTCCACATTTCAATTATCGCGATACCCAAAAGTTATAGTACGAAATAAATTAAAATGAAGCACTTTTTTTTATTATCTAGCACTCACAGCTAACTTTTATATTGTTAACACTTTCGTAAATAATTTGGCAGTAAACTTCGGGTTTTCCGACAAGCTTTACTGAAAGCATAGACACACTAAAAACACGTCATGTTTGAAGTGCCGATGTTATTCTACTTCTAGAGCATTTACTCGTATAAACCATTCCCACTCAGCTACTGTGTAACAGAATCCGCTGTGCTTCTGTCAGACACAAGTTTACTGGTAATTCCGTTGCGCCCTTCACTCAGAGTATTACAGGTTTGACGTCATAAACATCACAAGAGATTCCGTCTATGAAGCCAAACTATCAGCTATATTTCAAATTTAATTTAATTTTGAAATAGCAAATATTTAAAGCTCTTTACTGTTGGTTTATGTCCTAGACTAGCGGGATATAATCCCAGCACATCTGTTACAATTTGCAGTGATGAGAGAGAGAGAGAGAGAGCGAGAGAGGGAGAGAGAGAGAGAGAGAGAGAGAGAGAGAGAAAGGTAACTGTCTCCGTGTGACCTCATCAATAATAGACTGCATGTTACAGTCTGTCGCTTCTAGTTTACGACCTAATACCTGCTACAGCCAATGACGCGGCTTGTTGTTCCTACGTTAGTCTCAGCTACTATAAAACGTATTGTGTGATAACTTTTAGTGGCGAAACATAAAAGCCAAAGTGTCACTAAAATCTGTATAAAATGAAACTAAATTATTTTTAATGGGAAATGTTGTAGTTTCACTATTAAACCCTACGAAACTTAGGTCGTTATATTTTAAGAACTGTACTAAAAACTGAAAAGATGTGAGTAGAATGAGGTCATAACGGACAACACAAAAAATTATAAAAAAAGTTTCAAATATTTTATGACTTATAGATCTTGATAAGAAATTGATAATAAGTAATAACATTACAATAATATCCGCACTGATAAAAAAAATTGCAACATTTAACTAGTTTTATCAATTTTATGTGAGGTTCTTAAGAAATTACAAAAAACTTTCAACCACAATATTTTTATATGAGATTACCCTGTTTCATTCAACTGTTTTTTTCTCAATCAGTGAATAATTAATTAGTGTTATCGTTTGTTGTTTGACGTCGTAATACTACTTCAACAAATTCACAACGCTATTATATCATGACTAGATGTATTAACTTTTACTTTTCAACACTTTTATTACTGCTTTTTCTTAAAAGTTATTTTAAGAATCGAGTCAAAAGCAATTCTTCAAAACTTAACGATCACTAAAACAAAAAGATAGACTTTTCGTTCCTTCCTCTATAAGTAATCGTGTTGTTAACAAAATGTAATCGAAAATCATAAAGTTTGATTTGTGACTTAAGATCATCATGACATTTTTATTGTTCTCGAAAAGAAAACGAACTTAACAAAACAGTTTCATTGGATTTATTGTGATATGGTTCTTCTAGATTTTCTTACAGCATCGAACGTTGACGACGACGGTCCCGTAAATAACCCCCCCCCCCACCCCTCTTACCCCCCCTCCGTCCCCACTGTCTTCCCCTACATCACTGAAACACGTTACGTAATCTGCTCTCAGCTTTTCTGAGACCTCGAACAAAGCTGAGGATTTTCCTTCGTACAACAAATTCACTTTTATTGAAAGCGAAGTGACCTCTACGTCAAAAAGCGTACAACATTTTCAGCTTTAAATTATATCTCAAGAATGGATTTAGAAATCAAAATCTGTATCAACAGAGCACTGTGTTTTGGTAAGCCTTACATACTGAATAGCCTAAATGTGTCTTACGTTTTTAGTCCTATACTATGTTTCAATTTCTCTACTTTACATTAATACCGGTACACCTTTTTCACCTTCCTGTGCTTACTGTCGCCATCTGTTATTATTCTACAGTATTTAGCAAATGGCCCGCACTCAAGTCTTTATGACTTTGCGGGCTTCTCCAACATGTGATAAACAAACTAATGTATTAACAATGTAACAATGTATCAATCTGTTAGAGAATAAAAATTACATGAAATCTAATCTAATCAACATAATCAGTATGTTTTTATTTCTAATTAATTTTATTACTAATTATCCAAATAACTATGCAGATGGTTATAATATTTCATTCAGTCTGTAGGGCTTACCAAAACACAGTGCGCTGTTTACTCAGATTTTAAATTTTGAGTAGTATTCTTGAGATATAATTAAAAAATGCAAATTGTCTGCGGTTTTTGACGTAGGGGTACCCTTCGTTAGTTAGCTTAGTTCAATCTTGGTTCGCGTTGCGGCCGTGGGACAGTAATAACAATGGAGTTATATAATAATGAGAGAGATAATATTTAGAGGTTGAAAGACGTTGAAAGGATCTTGTGTAATATTAGAATTCTGTTGTAAGAGAACTGGTTGAGGGAAAGCGAGAAGACAAAGCGTGGAAAGATGACTTGGAACGTTAGGGAAGCGTTCAAACGAAATGCGCTCTTTTCAAAGGAAACACATTTAATGATGTCAGGAATGCAAAAATTGTACCACCAGTCATCTCACTGCTTCTCGAAACATGTATATTATATGTTGGGATGTTTCAATTTTAAGGAGGAAATATTCAAAAGAAAATAACAAAAGAAGAGATAAAGAAAAGAACGGGGAACATGTTGCAACATCATTTATAAACATATAATGCCCTAGATTTGGAGTATACACAAGCAACACCGTTTAGCAAACAATATCAAAGTATGATTCAAAAACATTAAATTTGGTTCAAAAAATAACAGAACAGTGTTTAGAGTAAATTCGTGTTATTTCCGACTCAATTGATTCAGATATATCGGCGAGTGTGCGAGATGGATTATAGATTAGTGGATAGATTGGAATGAATGTCCGAGGGCTGAAAGTACGAGTCAAATAAAGCATTCACCATTCACCATATGTTTAAGAGAGTAAAGACGGTCGGTTAATATACACTGCATAGTATGAAACTATGATCGAACTCTCTTTCAACAATTGTACCTGATTATTTTGAAAATAAAAACCACAAACTTATGAATCTACTAAAACGTTATCTATATATTACACATTTGTACTTCTCGGCCACATTAATTGCATCGCTATCTCACAAGAACATACCTATAAATCTGAAATCAGCTTATTAGAAGCCATTTAAATAAACAATGGCGTTAATCATAATTGAATAACATTCCACATAGATGAGCTTAATCACTCCATTTAACTGTTCTGTAATTGTTGTTTGAATCCTGGTGTGGCTAATTCCGTTGCAGTCATAATGGACTATTCACTTTATAGCTGACAATGGTTTTATTGGATTGATTGATTGATTATCGCTAGTTATCGACGTTGCGCGAATAACATTTCACCTTCTCTGTTGGGCATGTATCGAGCACACCGTCATACAATGTCACGTTTTCAATTATTGTAAGATAAGCTTGCAATCAGAGTTTTGTTAATAAAATAATGGGCAGTGTTTTGTTTCTTCTCTCTTGATACGAGCGACGTGTTGAGATGAAAGTAAGACGGATGATTTTCTCGCTTTCTAGCAGCATTGGGTATAAAGTGTGAGGTGGAGCACCACGTCATATGGCTGTTTACCAACCACGTGCAATATATATTGTAATAGCCGTACACTTTAAAATAATACAACTACGATTCCCTTGATTAAATAGCTGTACGTGTGTATTTTTTTTAACCCCATCCATGGTTCCATTTCAATACGAAAGTATTTTTCAAAACATATATTTCACGCTTCTTTCAAATCAACAAATTAACCCATAATCAATACAAATCAATAATAATCAGTAAAGATATAATACAGCTTATTTTGTAAATTTGAACATAAACAACAGAACCTCATAAGTAGTTTCTATTATCATTGAATGATTAAAGTAGTGATTATAAATAAGTAACTAGACGATTGTTGGGAACCAGTTGGTTGTTATGACATTGTCTTATCGTTCCACTCCTTCTTATTAGCCTCTTGTTTTCAACACTGTGAATCGGTCTTGAATAAATAATAAACACACGTATTTAGCATTGATACTATAGTACATGATTGATGCGCGATCACGGCACCGTAATATCAGCCGTTTAGCTTGTTGAGCGGTACGATGACATCGTATGGCGTTGCGCCTCTATCACATACTCCATACTCCAAGATTATCTCTGCGATCAATCTCCGGGGACAGAGCCCCATGTGTCCTCAGTATTAGCCGTTGTCAGATCCGACACTGCCTCCCATATTCGCAGACAAGACTAGATGTCTTTCTAACACTGACACAAAAACTATCCTGTGTCTCCTACTTTCAAGGCGAAGACAGACAAGAGGCGAAACAACACTATTTAACCGCTTCCCTTGTTTATGTCATCTATACTTGAAACATTATATTCTTAGTTAGTATTTAGTTCTAAGTCTAGATTACAAATCCACTTTTTTACAATGGCTACAGAGGGCTATTTGTGCCCTACATTGGCCTTCCCGCTCTCGGGCGGGTAAAATACACTACATATAAATACATCTACTTGCAATTTGGGAATAAGTGGTGTTTTCAGTGATTGTGTTGAAACTAAAAATAAATATCTTTCAGCGCAAATAAAGTGACGATCGAAACAACCATACTAGATTTTGGCCAGCGTAATTACTGAATCCGAATACGACACATTTTGGGTTTGAATATGAAGAGATAATTATTTTAATCCAAGTGTTAAAACATTCTGTCTCTGTTTCACAGATGCTGTCTTCCGACGATATCTTCCTCCCCTCCAACACCACCACCGTCCCTCCACCCCTGTACCTCCCCCCCTTCAACTGCTCCTTCTTCCTCAACAACACTCTCAATCTGGAGGACGCTACCAACCTCTGCGAGATGTCCCCAACCACCTGGACGACAACAGCGTCGGCGCCGAGCAAGAAGCGTCACGACAACCTCACTATGATGTGGTGGCAGCAGTTGGCTTGGACATCCATCTTCGCTCTCATGCTGTTGGTCGCCATTGGCGGCAACGCCATTGTCATCTGGATAGTGTTAGGTGAGTGCTAGCTTCTACTAGGTACTGCGCACTATGTACTGTGTACTATTAACTAGGTGATAGATTTCGTTGATTGATATTTTGGCTTCACGTCTCAAATTTTTGCAACTTGGCTAATCGACACGATGAGTGGGTGAAATATGAGTATGAAATCGGGGGGGTATTTGTAGGAAAGCGTGAGGGGACATAAATGGGGAGGACGTAGACTACATTTTGTCAGACTTCTCCCCCTCGACCTGTCCGACTAGGGTAGCTTAGGTACTAGATTTGATTTGATTATTTGAATTGTTTAACGACGTACTGGACAACCATGGCCATATGACGTCGGAGGATGTTTGGAGGCAAGGGACAAAGTAGAACGTAAAGGGGAGAAAAAGGTAAAGGGGAGGACGTGGACTGCTTTTCTTCTGACTTCTCCACATCACCCTGTCCGGCTAGGGTGGCCCTACCAGAAACGTTTTCCAAAGCTCTGGGCATCACCGAATAACGCAAACCCTGCCCCTACGATAATGTAGCAGTTCTTAGACAGGTTATAACACTTAAGGGTGTTGATTTAATATGTCGGCTAGTAGACAGACAAGATCCACTTCTTCCTACTTTGTTACGATCTCAAACCTTCCATCAAGCAATTCAGCATTTCTCTTTTGTATAATTTACCTTTTCCCAGTTGGCTTTTAACTCCGACGAGAAACAACAACGGAAGAGACATAAAACCGCCACTACAAGTTTTAATGTGACAAGAGAGTGACAGCTGCCCTGTTGCCTGTCTGCTCTTAACAACGAGATTAAGAGTTGACGTTGCTACCAACCTATGAAAAACTATATAAAAGCATCCTGTGAGTCTGTTGTTCTTATAGACATTTCGTAATTGCATACTGTAAGTATTTGAAATATAAGGAGGATTAAAAAACGTTTCTATTGTTAATTAGAAAGCTGTGGATGTAATTGAATACAATCAGCCTGACAGCTTTAACAACATCTGCAATCAAAAGAAGTTAAAAAGAGGCTGATTAATGCTGTGTCTTTACTAACTTCTTTGACTTATTCCTTACATTGATCGATGGTGATAGAAGATGTGGATTTGAGAGAAATATACTATACGGAAAAACATTATAACAACATAAAATAATATCACTACATTTACTTTTTTAAACAGCCTATTTAACGGTAAATACTTTCATTTAAATTAGGTGGCTGCCACAAGATGGAAATACAAAACTTTATTTAAAAAAAGAAAATTAAAATTAAAATCAAAATTTTGAATGTTTGTATTTTTCAAAATTGAACATGCAACTCACTGCAGGCTTGTTGATGAAGCTGACCGTTGAGCGGAAGGTAGAGCCGCCATTTGTGTGATAAAGTAAAAGCTACATTTCCGAATACAATCTTAAAGCACTCTTGATAGTTCCTTATTAAACGTTAGGAGTCTCCCTAGATAGTGAAACCGATTAAATCGATTCAAGATAACATAATCAAGTTTGTAAAGGTTCGAGGCACAAGCTGAACATGTTTGTGGTCGTTGGGTGAATAGGCAAGGGGTGGGGGTGTGTTAAAGTACCCCTTAGCCGGTAAGCCGCAGGCTTTAGTATGCCAAACTTAATTCAAGTGCAATTTAACTTTGGGCTACTAGGGATTACATAATACATATTTTGTCGGGTTAGATTCTTACTTATCTTAGCTTAAATAACTACAAATACGACAAAACAATACACTCAATATTACAGAACAAATAACATTTAATGTCTTCAGAAAGCGGCACAATATTGAAAAACTGCATAATTGAAATTTTTGGTTTAGCGGGTAGGCCTAACCTTTTTAAAAGTAAAAAATAGATAGATGTTTGGGTTCATTTCATGCATTGACATCATACTAAAGGGTAGTATGAGTGACATGATTACTTATACTTATTACTCATACTTATCCTACATTTGGTGCTGTCGAACGTTCTCAGTAACTCCAAAAAAAACTTCTTAGAATTTCGTGGACGTATTGTTTCCAATTTTAGCGGGTAAAATAAATAACACCACGTTTGCCTATATATCTCTCTAATGCCAGGGGAAGTCATTACGTTACAGCGTCGTGACGCCTTCTCAAACCGACGCCTGATCCCCCACTTATGTATACAGTATTGAATTTCAAATTAAGTAGCTCGTATTACCGAGTATATTATAGCCAGGGTTACTTCTTGTAGCTTGTAAACCACTTGAGAGGCAAGATTTTAATCAGAAGAAGCAATTTTAAAATTATTGATTTAAAATACGTAAATGGAGTGCACGAAAACACACTTAAAATTTGACGTTCGTAATTCGTTATTCTTTTTTGACAAAGCATTTTCAATTTGGTAAAAAAATTATATATTTTTCGTAAAATATTTTCTTTTTTGAAAACATTGACGAAGATTGAAAAGTTCAATCATAAATTCAAAACCTCGTCAAAGCTTTTAGAAATAAAGTTTGCTCTGTTAAAAAGAAGACTGAAACTAATTTTATTGGGATTATTTCTTGAAAGAATTTCTCAATGCAAATCGTATTAATATTTTGATGATAAGATTAAATAGTTCAGAAAGAGAGGTGGGTCATAGACATGGAAAAACGTGCTCGATTTGTTCAATGAGTAGAACTGTCCATGCGTGCTTGCGTGCGTGAGCTGTTTTAGCATTATTGTGACTATATGAATTTTGAAATGAAAATACGATTCCGTAACATTAAATACTGGAATATGTTCCTTTTTTCCTTCCTTCAAAACATCGAAAATATGAATTTGGTATTAAGGCATAGGGTACTCCCAATATTAGAACTAAACCCAAAAATAATATTTGTATTAATATACTCCTCATTGTTATACGAGTTGGAAAAGTTCGTTTATATTTATTTCGCTCAGTTTTGTAACTAAAAAGAATACACATTAAATAAATAAATAAATACAAAATAAAATTTGATCTTGATCTAATAGTTTCGTAAAGCACATGTTACTGTTGCTAGATCTAGAAAGTTATTAAATGAAAAGAGAAACGGTCACAAGTAGAGAGTTAGGGATTATCCCAAAGAGTTTAAAGATTTCACCGACAGATAAAACCCTCTCAACCGAAAGAGTTCATTCTTACGGTGCGAATAAGATAAAACGAGTGCGGAAAAGTTAATGAAAACCCACAATGGCTCAGGACGACAGGTTTGAATATCTAAGAACGCCATTTAGGGCGCAATGGAAAGAACAAATACTGCGGCGAACCGAGATTGGAATATGTAAATCAGATAGACCTAGGTAAGGTTTGCAATGACCATGAAGAAGCGCGGAGAGTTGGGAGTGGGGGGTGAGGGGTGAGGAGTGAGGGGTGAGGGGTGGGGGAGTGTTTTTTATGAACACTGCAAGAATATAAGAGAACAGGAATTGCTGCAGCCTTTTTATATCCATATTTATTTAGAACTAGTCTAGTATGAGCATTGAAGGGGTATTCTGGCAAAAAAACTGAACAAATCACATGTGTATTTCTATCCACGGAAAACAATAACTATATATAAGTGTAAAAACGTTTCGACCCCAAGGAGGAAGAAGGTAGAATCTAACAAGAAGGTGATTCAAAAGAAAGTGCATAGTTTTACAATCGCTCTATAACGAAATTTTCTCTGAGATATTTTGATCACTAAATCAAAAAACAAAATAAAGAAAAATAGAATAAATACATTTACATGAGCCTGTATTCCTTGTTCAATGAGCCGGGCATTTATCAGGAATTGAATTCCAATATTTACATTTGTAATACACATTCCATTCTCATTGTGAAAATAATCTCAGTTATTGAAATTTCTCTTTTTAAATTCTGCGTAGGATCGTTTAAAACGAACTGTTATCGAGTTATTTAGTCATTTCATGTGAAATTAAAATCTAGACTAAAAAATGTTAAATATTGCTTTAATTACAGTTGTCATTTTGTAAACCAATTTATTTGTATATTCTTTAATATGCTTTTAAAATAACCATAAGTATTAAGATATTTGAGACTTTTTGAATCCAGTGTTCTTAGTTCTAACAAAATACAATATGTTGTCTAGTAACCATTATTTCAATACTGTGTACGGTTATAAAGACTTGTCTTAAAAAAGATAATTTTGCGGGATTTAGTACTGAGCTATCCTTTCCGTTACCACATACACAACTAACTGCAAGTTAAGTAAATTCGACGAAAACCGACATTGAAATCCGTCCGTAAAAAGACAACTCTGTTGCTGGTGTAACAATATGTGACAGCTCTGCAAATGATCTTGTCAAATTATAAATCCAATTTTGCGCGCATCACCTAACATGTTTCAACCCCCCATGTTTTCGTGCCTAGTCATCCCCTTGAAGCGCATGACAGACGCCATTTTGTAAAAATGAAATATGTGACGGCCGGGAAGACAATATTTTTGATGGAAATTTCATTTCGCGTTGTTTGTAATGGATTTTTTCATTCACGCGCGCTCGTGTATTATTCTTTTCTTTAACGTACAAAATCTACTTTATTTAATTTTCAAATTTTTTGAAATTGAACTGGATTGAAATTATGTTAAACAAAAAATATCTGCACTCTAAGAGACTGTAATTTTGTGTTAGGTAGTATTCAATAGACGTCACGTAGCGGCCAATATGAGGTACACATTGCTTGTTTACATTTGTTCTGTCAATAGAAGGCACATAGGTTATCCAGGAAAAAACACAGTTTTAAGCCGTATAAATTGATGTGTGCAAGTAAAAGTTCAAGTAAATGATAACACATGCAAATAATTGTCTTCAAACAGAGTTTACGCGTTCTTATTTTGTTTTTTCAGTCATAATACGGAACCTTTGTTTGAAAACAGTTGATGTGTCAGTCAAAGGACATCTGCAATATTGCAACAATGCAGTGTCGGAAGAACGTAAACAAATCTTTACAGAGTACCTCAGTATGACCACCGTGCGATACCGGAAATGACGTTATTGGTTGCATACTCCCTAAATCTAAAGAAGTTTCTTCGTCAACCACTTCTTAATTGAAAGTTCGTACACCCTTGTTTTAGTAAGTATTTATACGGCTGTATAACGTCAATGGTCGGATGGCAATATAACAATGCAAACGGAACATTTATTCCCGTTTTGTGTAGAGCACATATTGCATTAAATTGTTATTCAATATCAACTTCCCCTGCCAGTTAAATACAGCTCAACATAATTATTGTAGGCACGTGCACCTTCATCAAAAGTCCATTAACTTCATTGACGCCTAATTCTATAAAGCTTTCGCGTTCTCTCGTATTTTCCTGCGTCTAAAAACAGGGAAACAGTATTTCTTGCCACCCTCTACCGACTGTTCTGGAAATAAAAAACTGAAAAACTATACAAGTAAGTGAAATAATTTCATTTTTGCCATTTACAAAATACATAAAAACCTAGCCAGACAATTACTTTCATATTTGTCAGCTGGTAAATACACTCCAGTACAATGTTAATGTCATAACCAAGTCATGCAAATCTTTACCGACATTTGTAATAAATACGTCGCTAAATATGTAAATGTATTCATCCAAATATGCTTCCAATGCGAGAGTAGCAATTCGCCAAATACATACAAACGCAGCCACTAACAATATGTCTGGAATACTTCTCGCATGAGCAGCTACGCCACATCCATTAGGCAGCCATGCAATAATACTATTTACTGATTCGAATTCAAATCAAACTTAAAAATGTAATAGCACAGTTTGGTTTGTTTGTATTGATAATGCATGTAACCAGCATACTGTAAATTTATGAGCGATACAAAAAGAAAATAGAGAATTCCCACGTTTTTAATAAAGGTTATATTTACAGTCTGGTTACTTCAAATATTGATACAGATAGAAAAAACAATTGTGAAATATAATTGCAAATGGATTGATTTAAATTAGCTCTATTCATAACTGATGAGCTATAGTTGTTGAATGTTTCATTGAAAGTTGTTTTTGTAGTTGTTCTGTACCGGAAACAAAATGCGCGAGCCGATGGCTCTGTGAAGAATTGCAAATTTGAGCGTAAACTAGGCTATAACGGCAACCGCAGAACTATTGAAATTATACAAAACATTCAGTTTGATACAGTACGATCTCAATATAGAATGTGACATTTGTGTGTGGTGGGGGGGGGGGGGGGGACGTTAATACACTCCCCAACCGAAATATCTCACCTTCCAGGTTATGCTTAGATAAAATATAATACTAATATGGACGCTGTAACGTAAAGTGGAAAATATGAATTATTTTACAATAATGGATAAAAACACAATCTCAAAGCCAATCAAAAAGCATCACCCATATGACCACTGTCTTGTCCACAATAATATATAGGCTTCTTGGAGGAGACGTCAAAAACATTAACTGGTGGGTCTTCATGGTTACAATTGTTTCTCTTATATGTCAGCAACGTTATTTTGTTGGTAACCTGTGGAAATTTTCGAAATTGATGTAGAATCCTTAGATAGAATTAATCACGGTCATCTAAGTCTTCAATGACAACAATGCACAACAGTGAAAAACGAACATTGACATAACATTTGAAGACTATTTGTTATTGTTGTGCATTGTTGTCATGTATCTATCAAGGCACTTAGATAGAAGTAATCACGACCGTCTAGGTCAATTCTGTTTAATCATCTATGACAACAATGCACAATAATTAAACGTGAACCCTGACATAACATTTGGAAACTAGTTTTTATTGTTGTGCATTGTTATCATTGAAGATTTGGAAGACTTGTGATTAACTCTATCTAAGGGCAATATAAATAAATTTTGAAGATGCTACATTAATTTGTTTAATCGTTGTCGAGCTGACTTGCAAGAAGGTTATAAACCCAATAAATCCAGCAGGCTGTGAGTAGCTGATACGCCCGCTCAGCGGCTGTGGTAAGTAGGGGTGATCGTACGCTAGCGCTGCTAGTGTGAGAAAATAACACCACTAAGCCGCGCATTCATTTTGCAACCGTTGTCACGCATTGTTCTTTTCAAACTGAACCCAAATGATTCAAAGGATTGTTAACGAACGTATTCACCAAGTTCTTTGGAACCCACCACCGCCTGTGTGATATAATTGGCAACAGAGGGCTACGACCTGGCAACGTGGGCTCAATTAGCTGCGGATCATTGTGCTTTGAATTGAAATGTGATTGGACCGTGTTGGTGTTTTATGTTGTTTACCAGGAATCGTGCACAGGGTTCTATTATCTATAGAATTGACTCGTGCGGATAAAGCAGAACGGAATAGGGTTCGATTTCAATTAACAAATACATTGTGGATAAATCAATCAGTACAGTTGTGAACACACAGGTTTAGTGGGTGCGTGTGGCAAATATTTTTATAGGGGTTGCGAGGGGGGCAAACTGCTAAATTGAGAGGAAGGTCACGTTATTTACAGTGTCTATAGATAATCTTATTTGACATAAGAAAATCAGGTCCGTGACTGACCAAAGAGACATTTTGTTAAGTCTTTAAACACTTTTTTTGAAAAGTACGATTACTTTAAATGCCGTTTTTCGTAATGGCTGGTCAACAAGTATACCTTGGGTCATATATTTTTTTTTTTCACCAAAACACCAAGGATAATAAAAAATAAACTTCATTCATTGTGGAATCCCCTTACAAATCTTTGGTAGCATGTTTTCACTGTTGTATGTATTTTCGTTTAATTAGTTTCGTAATTTATTGAGTACTAAAAGCTCCTGCCAGCTCATAAAAGTATCTCTATAAAGTTGACAACATTTTAGTCGGATAAGAGAAAATATACACACCCATTTGTAAGACGCTTAAAAATGTAATGTAAAGCAGGCCTAAAAATATAATTGCCTACAAAATAAATATTTAAATAATTCCCTCTGTCGCTAACCGGGAAAAGAAGAGTAAATGTAAATATCTTAAAAGATTTAAGACCAGGAAGCGCGAGATTGAAAGTGGGTCAACATTTAAGTGAAAATATCAATTCTTAGTCACGTTCCAAAATGTGGACTTAAAAAACACTCAGCCGTCGCTTAAAACCGTACAAAGCCGTTAGTTTGGTTACTCAAGTCTTTTCTTTAAACGATAACGGACCACTTATCACTCAAATAATTCACAGCATAATATTAATTAAAATTTAATTTGAAATTAAAGTTTGAAATAAAAGAATACAAAATAAATAAAGGAAAGGAATAAAATTGGAAAAAGAACTGTTGATTTCCAACGAAGTCTGTATGAAGTATCTAATTTGATCATCTATTTTTACTCCAGAACCGTTTTCAACCTAATCACATTTCTATTATTTTGATATTATTCACATTTTAATTTTATATTTTGCTATTGCATTTGTTTTATCATAATAAACTACTTTATTTGACATTGTTATCCTAAATACTGTATTAACGTAACATATTCTTCCCACTTTCTCTTACATTAAGTCCCGTCTGTACTAAACCACCCTAATACGTACGTCACTAAACGCGCGGAATAGAGTCCATTAAACTCAACAACATCAACACTTTTACACCCCCGCGTAAAACTGCCACAGGGGTAGTTTACAGCCAGTGACGTCACGCGAAGATAAGCTCGTGGGATTAGGACGGATGACTGGATTTACACGGTCGGCTGTTGTGATGTTTGTGTACACACTTACTAAGTGGGATGTGTGTTGCTCGTGTGTACACACTTATTAAGTGGGATGTGTGTTGCTCGTGTGTACACACTTACTAAGTGGGATGTGTGTTGCTCGTTTGTACACACTTATTAAGTGGGTTGCCCTTGTGTACACGGCTTTGCCATGAGCGGGGCACACGTTGTGGGAGGACAAACTACAGTACAGGGTATTTCATGATGAAGTAATCGCACGACTATCTTTCCGATGCTTTCGTCAGATGCGAGGAGCTGTAGCCAATCAGGGAACAAACCCCCGCAATAGTGATCGCTGATTGGCTACTGGTTCTTCGCGTGTGATGAAACAGGAGAAAGGTTGCTATGCGGCTACTTTAACCTTGCAGTTGCGTTCTTGCACCTTTGCATGCACGCCAAAGGTCTACCACCACCATCCGGCCGCGCGGTGAGTGCAGCGGTGGCCCATGACTGCTGAGCTACCTCTGCACTCACCGCGAGGTGGAGGTTAAGTGCAAGAACGGCACAAGGTTAACATGAACTACATTGTAAGTACATATTATGCTTCTTCTACACTTTGACTACTAATCCTGTATTCTATTATTTTTCGTCCGTTAACTACCAGCCCAGTGTAGAAATTATGTATGCAACGAATTAAACAGGACCAAATTAAATTTTGGACTACCACTTCTAATAAATTTCTGTTTTTACATACACTTTTCATCCTTCTTTTAATTTCACTAAACGAATTGTACAACATCTCTACTTTTACAAAATACAACAGAATCTCTACTTAGTTTTGTTTTACTTCATTTAAACACGCAATTATTCGTTTGTGTTTCATTTTTGAAAAAAAATGTGTTGTTCATTTTAGCAAATTATATTGTTTTTATCGAAATTATTGTAGTTTCACAAAGCGCCTAACAAAATTTGCCAGGTGATCAAGTAAGATATAATTGGTATAATTTATATTTTCCTAATAACTTGTAGGCCTAGTCATACGCTCTGAACTGAACTGTACTGTATAACAAACCGTTATTTCATTTTGTTAATAACACGAGACGTAACTGAGAATCTTAATTATATTCTGATTTGTTTTAAGAATGTTTAGATTTTGGAAACTTTTAATTATTCAGTAGACCGGAAACTGTTCGCTTCACCGCCCCCCCCCCCCCCCCCTCTCCCCCCCAACAGACGGGGGCTACGACTTTTCAGCGCGACACTCCCTAAAATCACAGACATAACCTCTTGTTCGCTTCCTACAAGATTTGCTCTCTTCAGTTTAAAGCTAACAAGGGAATGAGTTAATTAAGATGTCATTTTGCTGCCGAAGTTAATTGAAAATGATGATGCTTGACTGGGTCGAAGGATTTCTTATCGCGTAGCTGTGTTTTAATGAGAGTAAGCCTAATTAATTTGTTTCTGATATCTTGATGTGGATGATAATAACAAAGGTTTCTTGTTTTTATAGCAGATATTATCTTATAGTTCGGTAAACAGTGTGCAACTTTCATCGCTAATTTATACAAATCAAGAATCTCAATCAATTTTTATTTATGGCCATATGTGACAGGGTGAAGAGGAAAAAACATTTCTAAAATGTTTGTTATCATTTATGACAGCTACAACTATAGACATGGTATTTTTTTATTGTTTTTCGTTTTTTTTGTTGTTCACCGCTTAACGTAACGAATGTGATGAATCAACAATAACCGCCAAAAAACTTAACAACTTATATAACAACCAAATGGATCACCCCAATAAGAATTGCGAAAATGATGCCATCCTCAATTATTACTTTTGAGATATTTTACTCTCTTAAATTTAGAATCCCTAATTTAAAGCGAGACGAATTTCCCAGTAAACATGCTGCAATAATACGCAAAACAAAATGTGAAGAATTTCTGAGAAATATTCCGAAGAACATTGTTTAGTGAAATAATGTTTAATTAATCTGTCTCAAAAATATAATGAAACTTTTGGAGAAATATTTCTTAGAATTTCTTCAATTATTAATTGTTTTTCGCCCTCAGTACTGGTGTGTATATTATTAATAGAGTTACATGCCTTCGATGAATGAAATGTTCAATTTCTTAAGGAAGACAGGGTATATGAAAACAACAACAACAACAACAACAACATCCCACGCTCTGTGTTTCATGGAACGATGCTTAATTACAATACAGCGTTACGGAAATACATAACTTAATTAGAGAACCGTTTAATAAATAATTAATTATTATACAACTAGGAATATTTAGCACGAAGCAAAGTGGAAATTTTCCCGTCTCAGGTGAATGGATTCTCAAATATCATGTGACGTCATACAAATGTTAGAGAGAAGGCTTTTGACTCACTATATTAGTTACATGTTTGCGTTACAAATAGTGTTTATCGAATATCGTAAATTAAATTCGTATTACACAATAATCCACAGAGTGCTTCTGCTCCGGGGTAATTCCTCCATGTAAAAATGGCTGAAAAATCTTTTTTGCACTCAAGAGAATTTTCTTCTCTATTCCTACGTTTCAATTCGAATGTTTCGGTTTTGGGACGCAAAACTTCTAACTTTTGCATAGTTAAATAAACAAAATAATAAAATTCGTATTTATAGTCTATCCATTCAGTAACAAGACTGATTTTCAGTGGGTGACTAATTTAAAGCGACTAAACCAACCCTGTAGGCTTCGAACACCATCGACGAGTGAGCGATAACCAATCAAAGGTCTTTATCTCAAATATGAAACATGAATCAGTGATGGACAGTTTTTGAGACACTGTTCTACAAATAAAATTGTTTACTTGAAACAAGAACACATTCGCGTGAATGTTGTAGAGTTTTCTCCTATCTAGTGACAATTAAAAAACTTGGAGTCATTCCAGATAAAGAAATTTGAAAGCTAAACTATAAGAAAGAGGGGAAATTATGACAACCAGATTATTTTCACATTGTCACTGTTTAAAATGGATCAAGACCACAAAAAGCTTCCTTACACCCCAAAAAAAAAAAACATGTAACGCAATTTCATTAATTGCCTTCATATTTGCTGCCACAAGAGTGATGGGCCCGACAATGAAAATATTTATGTAGGTATTAAAAGGTGATTATCAGAGACATCTGTTTTGCCAAACCTTTCATCATCGTAAGTGCATTAATTTAGTGGATACAACATTATTTATTGGTACACGTAACAGGCAATGATTGCACATGAATTTTGATTTGTTATTTCACATAATTTATCATACTCAATTTCATTTTGAGTGGATATAATAACATAATATTTTGTTAATGACATATATTATTAGGACTGTAATATTGTGATATTCTTAACACATGTTCGACACTTTTTGAAATGTATATCATTACAATTTTGAGAATTGCAGTATAGACACATCAGTAATTTGATAACGTTTAAAAGACATCAATTCCTTCTTTTCAAAACTGATTTGATTGGCACAAGAAAATATTTCTTATATCAATAATCAAACGATGATAATACATCAATATTTAATCGACAATGCATTCAATCATTCCATCATCGATCACATATAAATGTTATCGATGTGGACCGTAGTGTACACAACGTAATTATTCAAATATATTTAAGATATTTGTTTTTATTTAAATTTGACATAATATGTTATATTTCAAAATAACAATTAATATTAAATCCATAAATATTTTAACAAATGATATTATTGTCAATGGCCCTGACGTTATATTTTAACTTTTAAGGACTTAAAATATCTAGTGAACCTTACCGCGTTACCACTAAGACCAGACAAGAATACATTTAAAATTATTTCGCCTTATTTCAACAGTGAAAATTAATTTCCCACTCCAGAATTCTCGTATTTTATGGAGCGTACTTGAGTCAACACGCCAAATAAAGCTGTCACAATCTTATCACGAAACCCCATCGTAAAACCTAAGTCACACAAAAGCGCTCAAAGCATAAATTATCGTCACACCATGCGAGTTATTCAAGCGAATCAAAGCTACTTCACAGTTGATAGTTTTGCGACACAGAGATCAACCCCAAAGAAATTAACAAGAAGAAACACGTCACTGCTCTCTTTGAACAATCCTCGGATCGTGAGAGCTCAGTTTAATCATTTAAGAAGACTTCTGTGTTTCTGTTGAAGCATTCAGATCTAAGACACTGTATTGCATCTTTGTAGACAGCTCATTAAGTTAAACCCGTTCATTCATGTCAAGACTTTACCCCTTAAAGACGGAGACAACACAATATCAAATAAATAATATTTCATTTGAGAAGCTACGGAATTCTGTTGTATTGGAGACTCACCCAACAAATATAAAGCGCTGCTAAGCATCGTCTTTATCTGCGCAATTAATGATATAACAATAAAACAACATACCTTTTACAAAATTGATCTAAAATACTTAGAATTAATCGCGACCCTCTAGATCTTCAATGCCAACAATACACAACAGAGAGAAATCTATCTTAACATTACATTTGAAAACTAGTTGTTATTGTTTGGCATTGTTGTCATTGATCTACCAAGGACCTTTAAAAATAAGTAATCACGGCCCTCTAAATCACTTCTTAAAAAGGTCTATTGACAGCTAAGCTCCTCCTCATAATCCAATCACTGATGCATGTGTTTCATATTTGAAATGTAGATCTTTGATTGGTTATCGCTCACTCGATCGTCGATGGTGTTCGAAGCCTACAGGGTTGGTTTAGTCGCTTTAAATTAAAGTCTCCCACTGAAAATCAGTCTTGTCACTGAGTGGGTAGACTCTACAAATACGAATTTATTTTTTATTTAATTAATATTTTATCTTCTTGCCACCAGAGCTTCTACGTGCGATGTCCGCTATAAAATCTTTCCTGTTGTCTCCAAAGTTCTCCACAAAACATCACTTGTGTTTGATGTGTGTACAGTCTCGTTAACCGAGTACTTTGGTTTGTTGCAGCTCACCGACGCATGCGCACAGTCACCAACTACTTCCTGGTCAACTTGAGCGTGGCCGATATGTTCATGGCCATCTTTAACTGCATCTTCAACTTCGTCTATATGCTCAACAGGTAAGCAATCACAACTTGCTATCACTACGTTTATCAGCGGACTGGGTTCGGACTGACTTCAGTACGCACTGAGTTCGGAACCCGTTTAGCCAGCATACTTCAAGCCGGACTCCTTGTATTAAACCCTATCCCTAGTCCTTTTAAACCGGGCTAGATCAGCTTCGTATTTGAAATATCGATCTTTGATTGGTTATCGCTCACTCGTCGATGGTGTTCGAAGCCTACAGGATTGGTCCAGTCACTTTAAATTAAAGTCCCCCACTGCAAATCAGTTAAGTTACTGAGTGGGTAGACTCTAAATGAGAATGTATTTATTTTATTTATTTATAACTAGATTTAAGTTGGTAGTTGTCACACGCGTCACTTTACTATTACATAATCCGTGACGACAACACCTTGCAAGTTAACGCGACGCGACAGCAGTTACTTAGCAGGCGCTCTAGCGTTTCTAGTTCCAAGTTTCAAGTAAAAGAATAATCCCCTAGAATTATCCCAGTCGAACACGACACAAGGAGCTCAGTTCACTGAGTGCCCTGATGTAATTAATCACTCTGTATCGCTGATCGCAGAACTCCTACTAATTATCTCTGATCTTGAGCGCTGCTTCATTATCGACAATAATTAGAGACAGTTAGAGGGATGGCGGTGATTATAGCGACAGTGGCGCTGTACCTGAGTAGCGGCCAACTACAGCACTACACTGAAGTATGTCCTACCCTAACAGGTCACCCGTGTTCGTATACCCCTTATACATGATGATGATATTTGGGGTTTAAAATAAATAAATAAATAAATTCACATTTAGAGGCTACCCACTCAGTAACGAAACTGTTTTGTAGTGGGGGACTTTAATTTAAATTTAAAGTGACTAAACCAACCCTGTAGGCTTCGAACACCATCGACGAGTGAGCGATAACCAATCAAAGATCGATATTTCAAATACGAAACATATGAATCAGTGATTGGACAGTGCGAACACCGGCGGACAAATGCCAGAATCAACAAGGCCGATTCAGAACAATTTTGAATTTATTGAGTGCTTCGTTGCTAGGACGGCTTAACGTTGGTTTAACGTCTCGCTCATATTATTACAACGATGCTAACCGAGACGATGGGTGGGTGATATGGAGGTGATAAACGCCACATGACATCCACATGCCCAAGCCGGGATTCGAACCTGGAACGCAGAGACCGCGGCCAACTGCGCTGGCTTATAAACCCGTTAAACTACTCTTCGTTCTCGACGTTGTATGTTTTTCAGTGAGTTTCAGACATAGAAATCAATTATTACCATTAATAAGTAACAGTGATCTGAAATAGTAATTCGTAAACATGTGAATAGATGTTGTAACGAGTTTCAAAAATAAATTAAGAACAGAGCAGTTAACTTTGTTAGAAGAATTCACGCACCAACTTGGAGAATTCAACAAGAAGAGAAGTGTTATAATAACCAATAACCATCATTCGCCTTATGACTGAGGAATACCTCAGTGATCCATCAGTTTGTATAGACCTCTTATGACTGAGGAATACCTCAGTGATCCATCAGTCTGTATATACCTCTTATGACTGAGGAATACCTCGGTGATCCATCAGTCAGTATAGACCTCTTATGACTGAGGAATACCTCAGTGATCCATCAGTCTGTATATACCTCTTATGACTGAGGAATA
Source organism: Isoperla grammatica (assembly GCA_945910005.1). Lineage (NCBI taxonomy): Eukaryota > Metazoa > Arthropoda > Insecta > Plecoptera > Perlodidae > Isoperla > Isoperla grammatica. The sequence goes on from OX246750.1 coordinate 3,359,559, forward strand.
CCTCGGTGATTAATCAGTCAGTATAGACGCTCTTATGACTGAGGAATACCTCGGTGATCCATCAGTCAGTATAGACCTCTTATGACTGAGGAATACCTCAGTGATCCCTCAGTCAGTATATACCTCTTATGACTGAGGAATACCTCGGTGATCCATCAGTCAGTATAGACCTCTTATGACTGAGGAATACCTCGGTGATCCATCAGTCATTATAGACGCGGGTGGGAATCGAACCACGACCTCCGGGTTCCAGGTTCGAATCCCGGCTTGGGCACGTCGATGTCATGTGGCGTGTTTTCTTTCATCTTCATTATCGTCCACTCATCGTCACGATTAGCCTCGTTGCAAACGTTATACAACAATCATAATCGTCTCTGTCGTTGGGGCACAGTTCCTCGTGTTACGTCGCATTCCTCAGAGTCTGCCCCCCCCCCCCCCCCCCCGCCAGCCCGCCATCCCATGCGCACAACCATAACATAGTAGTCCATTAGGTGCTAAGGAAGCGACCCTCCCCCCCCCCTGGCGCAAATTTTCACTATAGCAGTTCGATAGAGAAAAAAATTAGAATTCATAATTCACTTGTTTGCCACGTGACAGCTGGGGCGTTTGGCCTCCAGGGGTGTCCAAAGTTGAGATTTTCAAAACTTGAATTTGTCACTTTTCTCAAAGTATTTGTGAATTTGTAATTATTCTTTCATAAAGTGATGTATAATAGTATTTCCTTATTTTTAGTACAAAAAAACAAAGATAATTCATTAAGGGGTGTCCAAATAAAAATATAAACATTTTTACCACTGTATACAACTGTTACATGCAATTTTTGGCACATCCTGATTGGAACAAGATCCATATAGAAGTATAATGATTCATACAACGTATTAAAAACAGATGATGAAGAATTTTTTTTAAGGGGTGCCCAAAATGCTGGATTTATTATTAGGATCAATATGAGAACAATGTAAGAAGACGAAATATATGTATGCATGGTACCAAAATCAGTAAACCCCCTTATTAATAAGCATATATTTAATCCATAACATTAATATAGTCAGGGGTGTCCATAATTTAATGTTTTAATTAATTAATTGCCTAATTATATTCCTCGATGGAAAAATGCTGTTAGAGTTTTGTCATCATCGAGTCGAAATAAAATATAAACCAGAACTATTTTATTTTTTAGATAGGGTTGTCCAAAAATTCAATACAAATCAACTTCAATTTACATGGCAATTAATAAACCGTCACTTTCTACATTTTAAGCGACGATCTCCTAAAATGGACGAAGTTTTGTAGTTTTTCTAAGAGTGGAGAATTACTGGGATATCTGTAAATAGACGAATAATCATGGAATTGGTTTGCAAACTTACACAATTGCTGTAGGTACTTTCATATTGTCTAACCAAAAGCATATAGAAGCCAAAATTAAATTAATACGGAATTCCGATCGAAAATCAAGGGAAACGGTTTAACTAACGCCGGGTGTTTGTTGAATACGGAAAGTTTGCTGTGAAGGTAGGAATGAAGTGTGTTCAGTTTTGTGTAATTTATATGTTATTGCTCATTGTTTCATTGGAATCTGTTCCTTCGTTCCTCTCTCTCTCCCTCTAGCTAATCGTCTTCGTCAAAGTACAAATCCATTTCTTGGTAATCGTCAACTTTACTGAGCTCAGACTTCTTCTTCGGCATCATCATCGCCAGCATCACCATTATTGGTGCTCTCACTCAGCAGACCTACAAATGCTTGTGGCATAATGTCACCCTCAGTTCACGTATACTCAAGACATTAGAATTAGATCCAGGGATATCTGGTTTAGCTTCCATTGCCCGATTCCAAACAAGTGACTAATGAGCTCGTTTTATGGGCTGTCCTAAAGACGATCTACAAGGAGATGAGAGGCTGAAGTCTGAGCCGTTGTAGTTTGGCGCAATTTACAGATGAAGTGCACTTTTTTAAGATGGTATATCGAAGTTATTTACGTTAAATGGTGTGTCTAATGATGCTTATATATCAAACACACAAATTTGTCTAGTGTTTCATAGTTCCTCATCGATGTTCCCAAAGACGTAAACGCACCCAGATATTATGTGGGTTTCAAGAACCTTCAGTGGAGCCAGTTTCCCTCGGCGAACAATTAATGCGCTTGTACTATAACACCCACTGAATGCATGGAAAGCAGGAAGAGCATTAGACATTTCCACCCCAATTATATTTCCCACTTGATTTACGTCATCTAGTCTTCGTTTGTTCCCAGAACCTATATGAAATAAAATACAATTATTGACTGTGGTCGTGGACATCACCAAAAGTAAAACTTCACACCTGTGTCCGGACTTCTGATACCGAGAACACGTGGTTGTTCAGAAATGTTTAGAGCATACTGATAATGCAGCAAGTTTTTTGTATTGACCTCTTCTTCTGTTTACTGTAGATCGTCCACGGGGTTTGTAATGCCAGGGCGGCCATCTACACTAGTCATAACAGGGCACGTGTCTTCACATACCACAAAACAATCGTTTATGCAATAGTTGGTCTGCAAATAGCTCACTTCTCCACTGCGATAAGATTGATTGTACTATTTGTATTTTGTTAGAATTTGAAAGAAATTATTTCCAAACTCGATGAAGTTCGTCATTCACCCTGTTATTAAATACTTCTTTTCTTGATCTCTTCTCATTCTTACAGCATTTTCATCGAATCACGGCTTGTATAGGCAGGGTAAATTTGGCATTTTAATTGTTATTGAGGCCTAGCTGTTTTGATAAATTTAAAGATTTCCACGAAACAGGCTATTCACATTATAAATTGCTGTATTTCCTTGACAAGTGTTAAGTGGAGTCCACGATCTCTTCAGGACATCGGCTAATACTATGCTATTACATCACATTTGGTTTTGGATAAATGTTAAATAGAATACAATAATTGCTATTATCAACTCAAATGAACTTTGTACAGTAATGTAAATGTGTTTATTCTACGGAATAACAATATTTATACATTTTAATCAGCTTTAACTTAAGTAATGTTCAGAACAAAATGTGTGTGTATGGAGGAATGCCACCATAAGTTGTATCGGCACATTGTTGATTTTGGACAACCCTGTTCATTATAATACCAACATATAAATATTGATTGTTTGTACATAGTGTATGAAGTTTGGTAGTGCACAAATTATTATCTTTAGGGATTACCCACTAAACAAAAAAAATACAATTATATTTATATTTATGATGATGGACACCCCTACAATGTAAACGCCCCAGATACCAACAAGCAATCAAGGAAACAATGTAAAATCATAGGTGTTTCTTTAAGAAAGCAAGTAGCCACATTTGTTGCAGGTGCCACTTTACGGATTAACCATAGTGAATGGTACGGTATATTAAAAGTAGTGTCACTGTCAATATAACTATAATTGTTGGACAACCCTTAATTATTGACGTTAGTTTATTCAATTATTAGTAAGGGGAAATATATGTATTGATTTTTGCAATTTCAACGGACATAATTTCCAGAAACGTGACCAAACTTTGAGATCTTATTAGTAAAATTACCTCAACTTTGGACATCCCTGGAGGCCAAACGCCCCAGCTGTCACGTGGCAAACAAGTGGATTATTGTTTCTCGTTTTTTTCTCTACAAAACTGCTATTCTGAAAATTTGCGCCAGGGGGGGGGGGAGGGGGGGGTTATAAGCCACCTAACGGACTATAGTGACTCAGGGTCCAAATACGGCGCTCGGCTGACTGCAGACTGGCTAGCAAGTGTTCTATAGCACCGTGTGGTGAGTGGAGTGGCTTTTGTATAGTCGACAATTTTAAGGTAATTTATTGATAGGTACCTCGGGAACGGTTGAAGCTATGAAATAAGTGATTGATACACGAGATTTAGTTTTGTATCAGCTATATAATGGATTTAAAATATTTCAAATATTTTAATTGATACAAGTGTTTTTTAGTTGATTTAAAAATTGACAATTAATGATAAAAATAAGATTCGTAACTATAACTGTTTTTTTAATTTTAAATTCATCGGTTAGCACATACGAGTCAAATTCTGGGTATGAATCACCTTAAAGTCGATCGATGATAACTGCACATGTAATATAAATCATTCAAATTGTATGTACTGCAAGTTGAGATTAAGCTTGTGAATATTGTAGAAACAAATATGCACCTACCGCTATTGGTTTTTTATTTATTGAGTGTTGAAATGCGTTGGAATTCCCTATGTTATACATTGTAACTGAACAAAAACCTACACTTTCAATCGTATAACTTTGCGTAGCACCTTCAAAAAGTAATATTATATTGTAACAAATTTTCGTCTTAAATGTAGATAACTTCATGACTAACATGAATACGTTTGAAAAAGATGATCGAACGCAATCCGTTTTCGAGATATTTGCGCTGGTGTGTCAATTTTACCTCAAATCTACTCAAATTAGAAACTATAAATTAACTTTATTAATAAAAAAAACATATAATTTCAAGACGTTCAGTATTAAATGCTACTCATATGTAATAATTCTTGAAATTCATAATTTAGAATAAAAAAAGTATTTTTTCATGTACATTTAATTTGAATAGTTTAGTTGTTGTATTGAATGGGTAGTTCACTTCATCGATCGACTTTAACTTCATTTTGAAGGGTTAATTTTACATAACAAAAATACAACACTGTATTTATTAATTTATGTTGATGGTTTGTTCATTTTGATGGTTTCGAATTTTCTTATTTTTCCAACTTAATTGTAATATTTTGTTTTTAATTTTAATCTTTTAGTTCGTTTTGGGTCATATTTTGTAATTGTAACTACAATTAAATTAATGAAACAAAAACCATAAATGCAAGTTAAAAACAGAACAACAAAAATTAACAAATTGTATTCGAGATCTTTTTCAGGTTTATAGAATGTAAAACAAGGTTTTAAAAGATAACCTTCCAACATCGAATAACACAGACATGTTTGTTTCTTGTTCCAGCGATTGGTACTTCGGTAAATCCTACTGCACCGTCAACAACTTCATCGCCAACGTGTCCGTCGCAGCCAGCGTGTTCACTTTAACGGGCATCTCCTTCGACCGGTGAGTACATCAATTAGAACTATTGTATTTATTGTATTATGTATTTACAATAGGACTGAGCTTCCACTATAGTGAACACTTTAAAGACTACGATAATGATGCTTGAACGATGTAAGGGAAGCCTTGTACCGTTACGTAGACTACTTCTATCGAAAAGTACTAAGGCGACCAAAGTCCCATCCGAAATGACACCACAACATTGAGTGGGAAGTCAATACAAATCCATTGTTTTGATTTATAATTTGAACCCAATATTATTTTGACTCACTCTCCGCAAGAGTTGGTGATGATGATGATGATTGTGGTTGCTTTACGTGTCTATTAAGAGCGATGTGTACCTCTACGTCAAAAACCACAGAACATTTTCATTTTTAATTATATTTCAAGACTGCAACACAAAATCGAAAATCTGAGTCAGCAGCGCACTGTGTTTTGGTAAGCCCTACAGACTGAATGAAATATTATAACCATTAGCGTAGTTATCGATAATTAACAGTCGATAATTAATAATAAAGAAATTAAAACCTTACTGATTATAATGTAACACACACAAAGCATTCAGTATGTAGGGTTTACCAAACCACAGTGCGCTGTTGATTCAGATTTTCGATTTCGAAGTCGATTCTTGAGATATAATTTAAAAATGAAAATTGTGTGCGTTTTTTGACGTAGAGGTGTCCATCCCTACTACTCGAGACGATGGGGGGGGGGGGAGGGGGTGATACAACACGCTTAGGACACTGTGCTTAGAAACTGCGCCCTAACCCCATAAGCTACACTCCAATGCGAACGGCGAAGTTTTGGAAACCAAAATATACACACCCATAAAACACTATTCCACATCCTTCACTCGTAGTGGTATCCAGGAAGTAATATAGTAAGTGAATTGCTTTGCTCTTTCATCTCTAACATCCTGTTCCGGGCACACCGAACACAACCATCGAGGAAAAGCAGTAATTAAATAAGGGGATGGCCGAGGGGGGGGGGGGATATCCCATAGCCCTGTACATATTGACACTGTCACATCCTGTATATAAAAAAATACGGTGTGAGGGACGGGAAATGCTTGTTTATATATTATTATAATGCAATATTATTAAATCATTTTTAGAAACTTAACAGAAACTCATCTTGCTTCTAATTATTCGTACAGTGATGATTATTCATCTTAAACGAGAAGAGAAGCGAACTTATATAAATATAAACTTACCGCACGTTTTTTATTAAGTTATTTCGTGCACACGACTTATCGAGAATGTTAGAATATTATCCACTGCAGGCAAAACAAAACACTGTCTCATACTTTCTATTAGATTCTCATTGAAACATATATTTCGTACAAAAGCCAACAGGCATATATTTTACAGAATTTAGTCGTGTACCCCGGCTATGGATGTAGCATAACATTGAAGTGGAAACAACAAGACAGCAGCTGGCGCAAACGCGTTTGCCTCGGAGGGAGAAAGAAAGAGAGAAAGAAATAAAGAAATAATGAGATAGAAGATTTGAAATTCATTCGTGAAAATATTGCGTCTTGCGGGAAAATGGTTTTTGTATCTCTAATCAAATTTTTTGAAAACAATCATGCACGACAAAGGTTTTATGGGGAATGTGGAATGAAAAAACTCTGTTGGTAGTTAACTGTTTACAAGAATAAAATGGTCCAGTGCTGGTGGCGGTTGTTCAATAATAGATATTCTCTGATTATAAGACATACACGGCGACTTTGAGACCGTCAAACCAACGAGGCAAATAATATTGACCCCCCCCCCCCCCCCCCAGTTAATACCCCTAACCCAACCCAACACGAATCCCGACATTGTATCAAATTCCAAAATTATCTAATATAAAAGTTTGGAGCTGTAAAACCATTTATAAAACAGCCTTTGGCTTTCTGTCTGCATGTTGTGATATTAAAAAACTTTCTAAATCAGTCAACAACTTTATCATTGACTTCAACTAAAGTTCAATATTGTTTAAAACAATAATAATTTCAATTTCTCGTACATTTTCACGCACACAAGATTGTAAATCGATTATATTTACACTTTCTGACTGGGGCTCAAACCCATAACATATTATTAATAATATTTATTTATCTTAGTACAATTCATACAAACAATGAACAAACACAGTCAAAATACATTTTGACAACATAAAAGTAAACTGTTTGTACAGGTTGTTATGTTTCGCTCACCATTATTGTTGAACTTAAAATAGGGCATAAATATCAGTATAGAATTAAGTTTTAACCGCATTACCAGTAAACTGAACCATGAACGTTACAGACGAATTCATTATAGAGAACTGATTTTGTCTGCATTGTACGTAGGTACTTTGCGTGTTGCCGTGCAGTTTTAGACAATTTATTAGATATCAACAGCACTACCACCCCCCCCTCCCATCTCTCCGCGGGGACCCCAACCCCCAACCGCCAAGGCCAAACCTACGAAATGTCTGCAGTGCAGAACAATGCTAAGAACTGATTTACTGAGCTGGCGCGGCCATCTATGATAGTTTCGGGCTGAAAGGGAAATATATCTTAACGAAGCCAAGTGAGGGTGAGATTACTGTTCCATAAGATGTAACGGATGCAACTTTGAAGCTGGTTTGTGAAACTTGGCTTTGACATGTTCAACCACACACTTCGGGGTACACAAGGCAAAGATGTTACATCACAGAAACGATTTGTCTTGGTAACTTCTTTGCAATTGTAAACATTTATAACTGTTAAGGCAAAAAAAAAAAAAAATGTTTTTCCATCTATGGAAAATAATCTTGTACGAGTGAATGTGATACTTCTATCTTACATTCTGGAATCTTTATCTAAACCTAAATAGGCCAAAAGAAACCTTCAATACGAAAGCTAAAAACAACGAACATAAAAATGTATCATAAGTTTTGAACTTTTGTTTTGATAAAGATCTCACATAAAATAAATAAATAAATTCACATTTAGAGTCTACCCACTCAGTAACTAAACTGATTTTCAGTGGGGATATTTAATTTAAAGTGATTAAACCAACCCTGTAGGCTCCAAACACCATCGACGAGTGAGCGATAACCAATCAAAGATAGATATTTCAAATACGAAACATTGTTGTTGGATTGAAATATCAACAATTTTATTAATGTTTGGAAAATAAAATTGATATAAGTATAAAACTTATAGTTTCGTTCTTAATTGGGTTGGGTATTCGTATTGTTACCATGAAACTAAGCACGACTGTTTCCACTATTTCAATGTTTTGCAATTTTCTTGAAATACGACCTTTGCGTGTTTTTTAATATTTAATCTACCATCAACCGTTAAACTGTTGACACTTATGTTTCAAGATGTATAGCAACCCCTGTACAAAACACCCACCCACGCAAACAACCCGCCCACATTGAACACGAGTACCCCCTGTACAAGTAGCGCCAACCACACACTCACCCCCGTTTGTTTGCTCTGCACTTTGTTGTGAGTGTCGGTAGAAGCTTTCTAAGCTCTCGCCAGGAAACTATGACGTCACGCGGAAAGCTTTAGATTGCTGACGTAGCTTTTGAAACAACTTCCGAGGGGAAATGTGAAACAAACAAATAAAACGTTTTGGATTAAGACTCAGCTACAAAGATTTGTATTTCTTACTGAGATGATGATGATGATGATGATGATGATGATGATGATGATGATGATGATGATGATGATGATGATGATGATGATGATGATGATGATGATGATGATGATGATGATGATGATGATGATGATGATGATGATGATGATGATGATGATGATGATGATGATGATGATGATGATGATGATGATGATGATGATGATGATGATGATGATGATGATGATGATGATGATGATGATGATGATGATGATGATGATGATGATGATGATGATGATGATGATGATGATGATGATGATGATGGTGTGCATTAATCTTACAAACACCGTTTGTATGTAAAACAACATAACAGTTTTATATATTTTGGTCGAAACAGAACCTAAATATGTGGATGTTTGTGCATGCAGTTCGGGTAGTACGAAAGCACTGCACGCCGGCCTTTTTACGAAAAAAATCCTACGCCAAACATAACGATTTCACAAAGTAACGCTATGCGTAATATATCTGTGAGTTAAATCATCATAACAATTGATTTTCTAAACGAAAACCAAGCGGGTAATTGTAGAGTAGAGTATTTGCATGCGTGATTACTAATATCGTATAAACTGAGGTAGGTACGCATTTTGTAGCAGGTCATGCATTGCATGTTGGTTACCTATTATTACTGCGTTAAATGGTATATTATTAACGGCTGTGTAAGTACTTATTAGAGCAAGTTATCCGTGCGTGAGGCATATTCGATGAAGAATTAAGCAAGTGAGCGTACTGCATAATAATAATGTGATAATTATTATTATTATTATTATTTCGGGCGGAATCTAATCCCTTAACTCCCGGGTTATTCTCGCGTGCTGGCCGCCGGTATTTCTACTGTTGTCCTCTTATAATCACTCCTAGTGATAATCCTAGTGATAATCCTAGTGATAATCCTAGTGATCATCCTAGTGATCATCCTAGTGATCGTCTCATCTCATAATCCTAGTGACAATGTACGCAGGAACGTCACTAATGTTTTGACATAGGGCTGGCACTGGATTTCGATTTTTAAATTTGTATCGTCAAGAGCGATCGATCTAAGATTATTCATATCAAAGAGTTTTATGTTTTGTTATTGCTATTAATCAGATGCAAGTAACTGCATCGTTTATTCCACAGTCAAACGAAATTGGGGACGAATGCAGCCCCCCCCCCCATGTAACGGTCATAATAATTAATTAATTTTATTGTTGTTTTCCTGTCCCATGGAAGGACAGGATGGCCAGTGTAGGGTTATGGGCATGCCCATACCCTCTTTAGCCTAATAACGGTCATAGGCCTGCTAGCAATAACCCGCGTTGGGTTTGGACATTGAGTTGTTTGACTTGGATAAGTGAAATGTACATCCACCGGGCCGTGTTGAAGAGCGGTGCAGTACCTAAAGCCGCGTTCACATAAATGACTAGTGACTAGTGACTATTGACTATTGACTATTGACTATTGATTATTGACTAAGCGAATTGAACCATAGGCGATACGTGCTGACGTTCACACAACTTTACTTCTGACTTTTGATTATTGACTATTGACTAACGAATTGAAAATATCTCGAAGTCATAGTTACAACCAATCACAACGTTCGCGTTCAGCCAATGAATGTGGAGCAACGGAAGTCAATACCACTACTCAATTACTGTCTGGTGTATATTTGTTTTTGACTATTTCCGGCGAATATTATTTATTTATTATTTTTATGAAGCTGTCAAACAACAAAATATTCTTATTTTGAAAACAAATCTTCAAAACAAACAAGAAACATACAAAACCTTCACAACTTGGTTGCCCATCATTATACGTTTTAACTGGTGAGCAGTTATACTATCGCCATACCTCGTTTTCTTCATAATGTTGCAATTTTATTATTTTGACAGCTCGTTGTTTGTCAATCAGTTCGATTCATTTGTTCTAGGTGGCAGATCATACGTGTCAAAGAACTTAGTTGTGTAGTGTTCATATCTTTCTTTGGGTAGTCAATAATCACTAGTCAATAGTCAATAGTCATTTATGTGAATGCGGCTTAAGCAGTCATAGTGTGCAGTGATAATGTGAAATGTACATCCACCGGGCCGTGTTGAAGAGCGGTGCACTACCTAAGCAGTCATAGTGTGCAGTGATAATGTGAAATGTACATCCACCGGGCCGTGTTGAAGAGCGGTGCAGTACCTAAGCAGTCATAGTGTGCAGTGATAATGTGAAATGTACATCCACCGGGCCGTGTTGAAGAGCGGTGCAGTACCCAAGGTCCACTAGATCGCTTGTAGCGCGCGCGCAGCGCGCGCGAAGTAAGGTCATCCAACCTATTTCCATAATGTTAAAAATCCCATGTTATTCAAATGGGAGAAACATTCAGAAAAACAAATGAAATGATCTGTCAAAACAAATTATGGGCCAAAAAGACAAAATAACAATCGATAATGAGATTTTGTCTTCACATTCTATATATATATATTTTGTAATACTTTACGCGCAAATTCACATTCGTGGTGACGATTATTTAAATAATAATGCGATTTTTGTAGTTGGATCCAAAATGGCGATTTTGGATCTCATTCAATGACCTTACTTTGCGCTTCGCAATTACTCCGCTAGGAGTAAATCCAGTAGACCTTGTGCAGTACCTAAGCAGTCATAGTGTGCAGTGATAATTAAATGAAACAAAGAACCACGAAGTTCAAGAAGGCGGTGAGGAAGTAACAATGAATTGAGGTTTTGTTTTAACTTTTGGAAACCCCTCTAATAAGTTGCAAGGAAGGAGGACGCCATTTTCTGGAATTGAGACGAGATCGGCTGCTGGAGCTGTACAGACGTGTGTGTTGAACGTGTGGTACACAGCCGAGGGACGTGAACTGAAGACGAAATAAATTGGAAAACTATGTGAAAACTACAGACAAGACGCAAGTTACAACAAGATGTACTAGACTAGGCCTAAAACGTAATCCAGGTTTGACCAATTACTTCTTAAATTTATTTATTGTACTTCTCTTTTCTTGTAAAATTCAACCATCATAATATTCAAATTCTGTCAACACACCACAATCATTTCATTACATTTCCTGTCTATTTTCTTTCTGAATATGATTTATTCAATTTCATATTTTTATTTAAAAACGACTTCACTTCTGAGCAAGAGCCTCGAGAGGGATTTTCGTGTTTCATCTGAGCTAGGCCGAGGGATATCGTGTACGGTTACACCCATAACAATGCTACTTTTGCATTCTACATTGTTCTGTTCACATAAAACAACACACTTTAATTGTGTTTTATGGCAACCATGTAGAATGCATTGTTGGAAACATTATTATTAATTGCAATAGAGCGACATCGCATCACTTACAAGAAACTTATTTTTATTTGTTTGTTTGTTGGTAATTTGTTACAATACACTTGTTTTATACGTTTGTCTTTGGCTCCTAGGGAGTGCAGAGCGTAGCGTGTTCGTCTAGATTAGCCTTCTTAGAAACGAATATGTATCTATAGAGATAAAAACAGTTTATTATTACCTGTCTGATGTACATCAGGTGATCACAAGGATCCAGCATACTAATCACATAAATTAAAACCAAAAAATACATAATAAATACATACGGGTTGAAACAATTTCTATATGCTACTACACAAATGATTTTGTAACAAATTGGCCAAAGTCTTAGGAATTAATAAAATAATGTCACCAAGGATTGATATAGCTGTAGGCAATTATTTTTATTATGAATTGTGTTTGAGTGCAATTAACTTCAGCTACATTTCTCATCGGGGTTGACATAATTCTGTGAGATATGTGTTGGTTGTAGAGAAGAAACGAGACCCAAGTGTGAACACACGTTTTATATGAATGAGTTGGGGTAAATAATGCACAATGCAATTTAGAGCGAACTAGAACGGTCGTAATGAAAAATGATATTTTTTTGTTGTTGTTCTGTGTACACGACAAGATTCTGTTGGAAGACGAGTATTCATTTATTTACCTTTATTTTAATTGTAATTGAAAATGTTCAAGTGTATGTCCTACCCAGGGACTGCTAACTTGTCGTGGTGGGCAGGTTTGCGTATTTTTCTGATCCCGAGAGCTATGCCGGCGGAAGCGTATGCTTCTGTTAGGGCCACTCTAGCCGGACCGAGGTAGAGAAGCCAGACGAAAGGCAGTCCACGTCCATTACCTTTTCATTTTCCTCCTTTACGTGCTACAGTCTTGTCTTTTAGGACAAGAAAATTTCAAGCAAATGAAACAGACATACATAGGAAATCGCAGGGTAGGTTTTAAATAGACGCTCGGAGTAGAACGATTTGGATAAACCCAAACATTATTAATATCTTTAGTTGAACCTTGAACCTGTATTCAACTACAATTCAAACCAGGAAAACATTCAGTAACTATTCACAAAATGTAATTAATAATATTCATTATTTTTATTTCAAACATTCTGAAACGAAGACAAATTATTCGAAGATGAAACCGTTAATAAATTATTAATACAAATATAATAACGACTGATATGCATGTCGTTGTGGGTGTTCTCCATTTTGCTGCCCTCTATCGGGTCGTTGCCAAACCAGACACGCTATTCTAAGACCAGCGTTTCATGCATGTCGAACCTTATCTCGATAATCTTCATATCAAACATCCCCGTGAACCATGATGATATACGCGTGTTTAACTTGACTTTCTCTAGGCGGCTCCACTCCAGCGTAAAAGTTCACCGTGAACTTTAGAAGCGAAGATTTACGGACTTCCAATATTATTATTATTATGTTGTTCAGAGAAAGGTCGGCTCTACGGTGATAAAAGCACGCTTGGTTGTACTTGAGAGGATAACGTATGGATGTGGGGGCTCGATACCTCGGATGTAAGAACTCGAAGCGGTAAATCTATTGCGGATATTGATGGATACCTTGGTATAAGTCAAGGTCTACTGGATTTACTCCTAGCGGAGTAATTGCGAAGCGCAAAGTAAGGTCATTGAATGAGATCCAAAATCGCCATTTTGGATCCAACTACAAAAATCGCATTATTATTTGAATGATCCTCACCAATAATGTGAACTTACACGTAAAAAATTAAAAAATATATATATATAGAATGTGAAGACCAAATCTCATTACCGATTGTTATTTTGTCTTTTTGGCCCATAATTTGTTTTGACAGATCAATTCATTTGTTTTTATGAATGATTCTCCCATTTGAATAACATAGGATTTTTAACATTATGGAAATAGGTTAGATGACCTTACTTCGCGCGCGCTGCGCGCACGCTACAAGCGATCTAGCACGCTACAAGCGATCTAGTGGACCTTGGGTATAAGTGAGAGGGACATTCTCTGACTAAATCTACTTCTTTGATCGTAAATCTTAAACACAACAATGAGCATTCAGATTTTCAAGTTTCACGACGAGAAATTCGTTTAGTTAAAGATATATTATCAATTTTTCTTTTCTCTGATTTTCATTCAACGTTAAGTTACATAGTTTCCTTATCTTGATAATATACAAATAGAGTACAAACGTATATTTTACTAAGTACGTAGAATGGTACAAAGAATTGAAAACAGTTTATAATTAGCCAGAATATCAGGGTTTAGTTAAAAAATGATGCGTATTTGGTTAATGGGGTACTATTTCCCGCACGGAGGTACGAACCTGGGTCAATTACTGAAACATTGTGGGGTGCCACGCAGATATAAAATCATGTGTGTATAGATTTTATACTGCAGATTAAGAATTTACTATATGTGGCGCGAAACATATCAGGGTTTAGTTAAAAAATGATGCGCATTTGGTTAATGGGGTATTATTTCCCGCACGGAGGTACGAACCTGGGTCAATTACTCAAAAACTGTGGGGTGTCACGCAGTTTGGATATAATGTATGTAGATATTATATGTTTCAGATTAAAATTTTACTACAGGTGGCTCAAAACATATCAGGGGTTTGTTAAAAAATGATGCGTAGTTGGTTAATGGGGTAATATTTCCCGCTTGGAGGTACGTACCTGGGTATATTACGCAAAAACTTTCAGGTGTCACGCAAATTTAAAGTGTTATTTGCATTGGTAATATATGGCGTATTAAGCATTTACTATGGGTTGCGTGAAACTATAGGGACTATCTTACATTTTACATCTAAGTGTTGCGAATCGTACTATAACGGATACATGTCTGAATTGATTAACTCAAAACAAATATCTCGTTAACATACTCGGTTTCATCATATTTGTAATTCCATATATTTTAAAAGCATCATTTGAATTTCCTATTCCAAACTATGTAACAGCTATAATATATCATTTAACATGCTGTATGATAAATGGTTTAAATAAAAAAAAAAAATACATAACAATTCGTTCACATCAATTGAAATACTGTGAAATAGATCCAGAACACTCCTTAAAGCTGTTCAAAGCTTTAGAGGCTTTACACGGAAATATAAATCGTCTAAAATGTAGCAGTAGTTTCATTCAAAAGAAGCGAAGTAAAGAAAACCCTTTCTTCCCACCCACAAAGAACGAATATATAGATTATACAATTTTGCTTCTGAAAGTGAGAAATAAGAAAAGCGTTCCATAAATTTGAATTTCTTATCGCGGAAAAAGTTTTTCCACTCTTGGTTGCGCGGGAAATGAGTTATTTCTTCGTACTAACGGTTAAAAAAACTTAAGTGTGATCCTGTGGTAGGTTTTAGAGTCTGAGTTGAGGCTGGATGATAGATGATGTATTGACTTTTAATCGAGTGAGACTAACGCGCGCTTTGGAGACGTGACGGCTTTTAACCCCCCCCCCCCCTCAACCCCCCCCCCCCCCCACATACAAACACATTGATTACTAGCACAATATTGTTTGACTTGAATCCGAAACATTCTGATGCGGGGGGGGGGGGGGGGGGGGGGGAGTTAAAATATAAGAATTTAAAAATCGGAGTGGGATGACAATATAGTTCCAATCAATACAATGATGAACTAAGACAGTGTGAATATTTACGTAACACGATCAGTCATCTACATAAAAAGAAACAGTTACCAAAGCATTTTCGTGTTTTTCTGTTTATATGACAGTGGTTACTGTGCGTGTGGTGTTTTTATTTCAATAAATCATAGATCAAATCACCCTCGTTTGAAGCGTATGCTTCTGTGATAGGAACACCCTAGCCGGACAGGTCGAGGTGGAGAAGCCAGACTAAAGGCAGTCAACGTCCTTCCCTTTCCCTTTTCCTCTACCTTACGTCCTACTTGTCCTCCGAACACCCCCCGATGTCTTATGATCAGTTGTCGAAAACGTCGTTAAATAAAAAATCAAATTCATCCCAACGCCAACCCTGCGCCACTGGGAACACTGTAACGTTATAATTTCAAACGTCTGGAGAACTAAACTAGATACTTATATCACATTGAAGTTGTTTTCATGTTTACAATACGTTGCATTGTTTGCTTTTCTCTATAAATGATTCAATACAGTAGTTTACTTGTCCGGTTCTTCTTCTTCTTCTGCTTGGAAAAGCAATTGTATCCATTATTCAGAGGGTTTTCTCCGTGTATTGCCTAGTTGAGTAAACGTCCCACTCGCTTTTCTCACAAGAAAACTCTACGCGTACGTTGAGAGTGATTCAGGAATGTTGAGACTTTTCCGATAACCGATGTCAAGCGATTGTCTCTGGTATTACAGTTATCGGCAATTGGTAGTGGCAATATTGAACCACACAAAATTACCGCTATTTTATCGATAAATTCAGGAAACTTTAAGGCAGAATGTGGTCCTACCTTGTGGAAGAAAAGGGGAAAGAATGGAGATATGATTGAAAACAATCGTCAAATTGATAACAACAATCTATATATTACATTCATTTTATTAGCTTTAACACGGACCACAAACGTTGACCCATTTTATTGAGTATAATATTAATAACAAATATTTTTGGATAAGAACTTACTTTATATTCCTGATAAAAACAAAGTTGTTATGCACCTTCTTAATCACCATCGCATTTCCATCTAAGATGATGGTTTACGTTTCATTTGAGATCAATCCACGTGATGGATTGTAGGGGGCCCCCAATTCTCGAACGTGTATGAGTAACTCTCATGCGGAATGACGGTTTTATTTGGTTTCGATGCCATATATACATAATTATACCAAAATTGTAAAAATTATCAAAACGTATCGAAATATATTATTTAAAACTGTCAGTCTGTAACGTTCGAGAATAAGATTACCAGACTGTAATCAAATCACTTTAATTTTCATCTTGTATAATATCATACATAATATGAGCAAGAAAGGGTGTGTGTGTGTTGTGTGAGATAGGGGAAAGTTGTTGGAGGTTGAGTGAAAGAGAAAGGGGGAGGGGTGGGGAAGGGAGGGGAGGGGAGAGACATGTTACAACCCCCGCTCATTAGAAGGACAACATTTGGCGCAGTGCAACGTACGAGTGAACATGACGATGTGTCAGTGTGAGATTAATATAACACGAACAAACAAACAAACAAACACACACAAACAAACAAACAAACATGCTGAGAAGAAGATAAATGAGGAGTTGACTTCGTTCTCGGGCAGTGTTACGAATTATAACATCGACAAGTTACGTGATTAGGACCTACAGTGTAACTCATTTCATCTTAAGGGCGGTTTACACACTTATTTCAGATGAAGGGTTAACTAACTCAAATCAAGCCAAATGCATTATAGCGTTCACACAACTTTCTAATATTTAGGATTTCAGTAAACCATAGTAAACGTTAGCTCTTATACCTAATATTGTAAGCCCAGCCAATGAGAGGCAGCGTTTTATAAATCCAGCCAATGGCAGCGATCTAAGTGAAGCAGTAAGGAATATATAATCTTAACTCTTAGGATAGTGAATAAACTGACCTACAACCATGCAGTGCCGTTCTTACACTAAATTACCACTCTTATTATTTTAATACTTAATTCACATGGTAAGAAAACGGCTGTATTTGCCCGTTTCGTGCACGGTGTTTAACGAAATTCAGTAGATTCCTGACGTGCTTTCATAAACACGTGCGGATGTTGAGAGCGAACTAGCCACATTAGTCACGTCCACCAGGCTTAGAGTTTTAGTAAATTCTAAAATAACACTACAATATTTTCTTTAAGTAAATGTTAAGAATACTTTAAGTAGACAGTTAGTAATTGGTTTTATCGGACTTGGCTACTTCATCAGCAAGGGAATAAATGAGTAAGTGGGGCTCCGAGTAAGTATAGTGAAGCAAGGTCCACTAGGTCGCCAGTAGCATGCGCGCAGTTCGACGACATTCCGCCAGGGGATTTAGTGTACCTTGATAGTGTCGTATAGTGGTATCACGCAAAGCGGGACACTAAACCATTATGTCTGGAAGTAATAGCCTTGTGAATTATTTGTGTATTGAATAACTAATATGTTACGTGGCTCTGGGCTATAGTGGATTCATTTCTGCTTTCAAAACCAGATTCGTGGTTTGTTTGAGCTGAGGTCTTCGAATTTTGGATACTTTGCAGCTGTCAAAGCAACAAAGGACTTAAAAATTCTACAAATATCCCCCACTGAAAATCAGTTCTTGTAACTTAGTGGCTATAGTTAGACAATATATACTTATGTATTTATTTGTTTGAAGTTAATTCTCAGCGGGTCGTGAATTTTTTTTCGTTTTTCTTCCGTGTTCGAAAATTATCTTCACGTTTTTGATATTTAGTTTTTCAAGATATTATTGATGTTATATTGCCGACTTTCTTGTATCCTTCCATGGACAGCTGTAACAGAGAACATTGTTTGAATTTATTTGAATCACACACGCACACAAGTAATTACTACTTACAATCGTAGTGTTTCAATACTTATGACACTACACAAAACTGGAACAATATTGTTACCGTATTGAACACGGGACAGAATAGTAAGCTCGTGTGTTATAAGCTCAGTCGATTCGGTGACACACAAAAGACCGGGACCTTCCCCTATTCAGTGCAAATATTTGTTCGTGGGGTTTGAAGCTGTAACTACCGGCCCATAAGATGAGAACTTTCTTGAATAATAGAGATGATTGACATCAATTATCTACACATTAAAGCCGCATTCACATAAATGACTATTGATTACTGACTATTGACTATTGACTAGTGATTATTGACTACCCAAAGAAAGATATGAACACTACACAACTAAGTTCTTTGACACGTATGATCTGCCACCTAGAACAAATGAATCAAACTGATTGACAAACAACGAGCTGTCAAAATAATAAAATTGCAACATTATGAAGAAAACGAGGTATGGCGATAGTAACTGTTCACCAGTTAAAACGTTTAATGATGGGCTTAACCAAGTTGTGAAGGTTTTGTATGTTTCTTGTTTGTTTTGAAGATTTGTTTTCAAAATAAGAATATTTTATTGTATGACAGCTTCATAAAAATAATAAATAAATAATATTCGCCGGAAATAGTCAAAAACAAATATACACTTGACAGTAATTTAATAATGGTATTGACTTTCGTTGCTCCACATTCATTGGCTGAACGCGAACGTTGTGATTGGTTGTAACTATGACTTCCAGATATCTTCAATTCGTTAGTCAATAGTCAATAGTCATAAGTCAAAAGTAAAGTTGTGTGAACGTCAGCACGTATCGCCTATGGTTCAATTCGCTTAGTCACTAATCAATAGTCAATAGTCAATAGTCAATAGTCACTAGTCATTTATGTGAACGCGGCTTAACACCCTCTCGTTTGAGGTTAGTGATTGGCAGGGTGTTTCTTAGGTAGGTAGGAACCACCTCTACATACCTGTCCAAAGAGCTCCAAAGAAAGAGGTGACAACCCCGGAGGTTGAATCACCAATGGTGTGTTAGCACGAGTCATAATAATCTGCATTGCCTTTTTGAAGCTCTTTGAAGAAATCAACCAATCAGATTCGTAGGCTGCGTTGCTTATCGCCACATTCTAAGTAATCATAGAGAACATAGGTTACTTGTTATTGAATATGTTTTAAAACTGGCTAACATTAAAGTAAACCCCATTTACTTTCCCTTTTCACAAATGTAATTTTTAAAGCAAAAGTATCTGATGTTTGATGGTACATACTTAAAATGGGTACAAGACTATGTATGCATGTTGTATAAAATACTCGATCATTGCCAGTAGAAGCTTTTAGTTGCATATATAGTCTTATCTATGCCTTATTCCAATACTACATGATTACCATTGAGTTTATTAGTGTAGGGTTAGAGACCCAGCGGCCATTGGCGGCTATCTACCAATAAATTTCCCGTGGACTCTAGTAGTACGATCCCGTACCGCTAGAAAGCGCTACACGTACCCACTGATTTTAGCGTTCCTGTGGAAAGAAGGGATACTACGTAGTACGATCACGTGGCTTAGGTCTAGCCTATAGGTCTAGGCCCAACTCTTTTAGTCTAGGCCATTACTAGGCTACAATAAGCCTAGGCCTACATTAATAGGCCTACATTTGTAACGTAGTACTTCAGCCTAGCCTATATAATGTATAAAACCTTATATAATGTGTTGTAATAAAGTATTAGCTTACTTATTGTTAACTTCGTGCCCGTTTGACATATTTATCAAAACAGATGATAATGCTTTAATAACAATATCCACCGCCATCTGGATACTACTACCTAACCGACTTTGCATCTGCGCGTACTATGTAGTATCCCTTTCTTTCCACAGGAACGCTGACATCAGTGGGTACGTGTAGCGCTTTCTAGCGGTACGGGATCGTACTACTAGAGTCCACGGGTAATTTATTGGTAGATAGCCGCCAATGGCCGCTGGGTCTCTAACCCTACACTAATAAACTCAATGATATTACTATTATGTTACAGCACTGAGAAAACTATATTTAACGTGAATTTTGGTCATGTATAAGATATAATAAAAAATAAGGAATACAAACATAATTTTATTTGTAGCATATTTACCTGAGTGGCTATGAAATCGGCAACGAAACAGAAGCAAAAGAAATTGGAAACAAAACCAAAAATGAACGCTAGCAAAAATATCTCTTGAACTCCAAATGTCTGGGCCTGAAAAGAAGAACATGTTAGCCACGTCTGATAACACCACGTTTGATGGTCAACTGTTTGTTGTATATCAGTGGGTCTTAACCAGTTTGCTTGCAAGCCGCCATTTATCTTCAAACGTCCAAATCACTTTAAAATCACCCAACACAACTCGTCTAGGTTTTGAGTGGAAGAATTAGACCGAAAACTCTACAGACCATAATTTCTTCATTCAACTTTTTTGTGGATCTAGACCCTGTTGTATAAAAGTCGATGCGTAACTTATTAAGTCAGAAGATAAGACTTACATAGGACACGACAATCGTAGCTCCTCCTGCAGCGAGAATCGAACCAATGTACAAAACGACCAATTCCATATCGAAGAGAGACTGCACTTCTTTTGTTGAGCTGCAAAATACAAGTGGTTAAACGTCTTGATAAGACAAGTAGGCCCTTTATATTTTGACGAGTAGGTGTCTTTGCCCTAGACTAGCGAAAAGGGGCAATTTAGTCTTATCGCTTTTGATGTTATTATGCACATATGACACCCATTGCATAAGCGCTGCTTCCCAATTGTATGTTCTATTCAGTGAAATCGAATCCCTAACTTCGCAGTGCATCAAAGCATTAGAAAGATACAAGGAAAACACAATTTTGTGATTTGATGCTATCTGAAGTACAAATATATTACTTCTGATCGTTCAAAAGACGAATGTATGGATTACCTTAAAAGTGTTTGATGAATCTTTACGAATTCTCCAAGCTCATACGTCATAACAGCATCAATGCGACTCATACTCTTCAGTGGGTTCCAAGGATTTACTTTTTGAAAATTCTTTGCGTCCTTCATATTTCTGTGCAAACTGTCTTCGACCTTCAAACGCCATTGTTGATTCCCTTCTGGTCTAGAGACCATTGGTGATTGTTCTACTTTCGAGTTAAATCGATTCCTTTTTGGTCTAGAAATCATTGCTGGATGTTCTTCCTTCGAGATAATTCGATTCCTATCTGGTCTAGAGATCTTTGCTGAATTTTTTCCCCTCGAGATAGGCCTACATCGATTTACATCTGGTTGGAAGAGCATTTCTTCGTGTTGTCCGTGTGGTGTAGCTATCATTGCGGGCGGTTCTCCTTTCGAAATGTATCGATGTTCCATTTCGATAAGTCGAGGTCGAAACAGAGTCGAGTTTGCGATCTCCTTAGCTCTCTGATATCCAACACTTACACCTAACACATCCCATTCTTCTCCAGTATACCTAGCACGCCTGGAGTTGTGTGTTCTGCCTGGAACAATTCGCTGTCGAAAGGTCTCCCGTGTTTCCGAAGCCAAAACCTTCTGAAGCGAAGTCTCGCGGATGTTTCTGAGCATGTTGCCGATTATCTTGAAGTAGACGCCTACGTAGTTGAACATGAAGAGTGATGTACACAACATGCTGGTCAGGGTGAAAGTCACCATTATCTTCTGGAAGGTGAGAAGTGCAAGAGTGATCTCATAGGCTGGGGACAATGTAGCATCGTAGGGGTACCATCCTCTGGAAAACAAAACAATAGTGGTACCGTAGACCGGGCATAGAAATGGTTTTATCCGAGATGTTATTGGCGAATTATAGGTTATTTTGTACCTCGAAGCAAAGGAAAACTCTGAGCGGTAGGAACTGTAACAAGAGAAGTATGCTTTTTCTTCGCCGTGAACAAACACATTCTTGATTAGCTGTAAGCTTTCCTTCAGGGCATTTGAAAACAAATGAGAAAGTTTATATATTTCTTT
Source organism: Isoperla grammatica (assembly GCA_945910005.1). NCBI lineage: Eukaryota > Metazoa > Arthropoda > Insecta > Plecoptera > Perlodidae > Isoperla > Isoperla grammatica. The sequence continues at coordinate 3,382,063 of OX246750.1, forward strand.
CTAAGATGAATGACAACTGTGTACTTTAAATAAAAATGTAGTCATAGTTTAATCATTAATTGTTTTCTAATTGGAGGTAAGAAAGGTACTAAATTAATTTGTCTACAGCTCTAGTTCCTAAATTGAAATAGGGGCAATAAAGAATAATTGAAGTGAAAAACTATTTGGACGAATATGTGAAAGTACGCTTGGAATCTGATAGCTATCGTTAAATCAGCGTGCAAATGAACCAATGATGTGGATCCGAGAACGGTGTGTGATTATTTACGCTAAGACCAGTAAAGTAATTAGTAATTAGTTACTACATTCATGATCAGAAGTTATACAACCGAATCTTTCAGAACAATTGAACATTTAATGACTTAGTTTTCGCTTTTTTTTTGTTTGCTAGAAAGAACAATTTAATAACTGTAAATAATTCGTATTTGAAATTAATGCCACAAAGTTGGCAGCTTTCAAATGTATTTAGGTTCGAATTTCATACATAAAGTTGGCAGAGATGAGAGCGATGATATCGTTTGCTCGATTCTCTCTTCTAAACAGATCGTGTTTAGTGCAAAGCACTTCGCAACATGACACACAACATAGCCCTGGAAGTTTGATATTAATATTGCGTATGCCATAGGCGCGGAACAGATTTCCAAGACGACCAACAGTTATTGAATATCTAACTACACCTGGAAATTTAGTATTACGGTAAATGTATATATATATATATATATATATATATATATATTCAAATTTTTAAAACATATACTCTCAAAAGAACGTTACCCTTTTGGACATGCTTGATGATTTCAAATTCAAGGAGCTTGCTAGAGCAGCTACCCAGTGATGTATCGCTGTGGCAGTGTTTTCGTTTTTATATGCAAGTGTTTTTTGGTTGTTGTGGTTTTTTATTTATTTGTTTTTGTATATTTGTATGTCTTGAAAAAGACGACGCTAAAGTCGTCGAAACGTTGACTTATCATTAAAAATAAAATTTAGATTGGTTTAACCGTAAAATGTATCCTTTCTTTACATATTGCAACCAACAAAGTCTGAGAAATCATATATATATATATATATATATATATATATATATATATATATATATATATATGTGTTGGTTCTAGAAGATTAAAGTTGTGTTCGTGTGTCAAATTGTATTCACATTTTCATAAATTTTCTTTAGTATAACATTGCAAGAAAATAATTAACCCACGTTTTCACAAGAAACAAAATTTTTAAAACATATACTCTCAAAAGAACGTTACCCTTTTGGACATGCTTGATGATTTCAAATTAAAAAAACGTACTAAACATGGAAATAGGGTACACACAATTTATTTGAGCAAAAATTTTGTTTGTTTAAAAGCGAGTAAAATCAGCAATCTTCTTTACGTTTCAAGATCTATGTCATGTTTTGAGGTAAATCAATACTCGCTGAAAAAGTCCACCCCTTAAAAGTACAAGATTGTTTTGGGTCACAGAAGGTATAAACGGTAGCAGCGACAAAACTAGTGTACGAAACAGAAAGCTTTGGAAAGCCTGGAAATTCAATGTTTAAAATACAAATATTTGGAGTACGTGGGGCTAGATATTATAAAAACCTACAGATAATCACAAAACAGTTAATTTATGACTAGAGTTGATTGCTTGGAAACGGTCAGAAAATTTCGAGAGAATAATTATTTTTTTTAAATTCAAACAACACATTTTGTTATAGCCATCCTTTTTTACCTCTTATCTGTTATTTGTATTTCTTGATTATATTTTTTTTGCTTTGCTTTTTTATAATGCTGGTTTTCATAATTTTTCCTTATCGTCGTGACTTACCTTACAAAAAACTTTCGTTTCGGGTACAAATCCATCGGTACATGAATCGCAGAACCGATCATAACTGACAGAAACACCGATATTGGCAAATATCTCGTAGCATTGTGCGCAAAACGTTGTACCAAATTACTATTGAACATCCTGGTAACTTCTTTTTCGTCCATCGATACGGAATATGTGACTTTCTCCATCACATCGAACCACTTCTTCACCTGTTTCTTCCTCAAAAACACGAGGAATGTAGTGATAATGAACGTTGCCTCTATCATGAACGTGCCGTTCTCGAACACATCCATTTTAGTGTCCCAGCCAAAGTAGATGGCTGCAGGACACGTGACAAACAGTTGAATACCGACGAGCGCGATCATTGTCCAGGGGTAGATGAGTCGGAGGAAGGTAACGGTGGCGCGGAGAAGGGGGCGACGAATCAGGAGGTGGGCGATGCGAGGGGGGAAGAACTGGAGGTAAAACTCAAGGTCGGGGTTGAAATCCTCCGGCCATAGACCTGGAAACAAAATGGAGTGTTCGTGGAGACGTTGGCATTTTGTATATTCATGTTTTTACGATGGAAGTAACTAGAAAGGGGAAGGTTCTTGTACATTTGACTCTAATGCGCCTCTTACGCTTTGAAATTTTACTCAAAATAAATTTATATTTACTGTCTACCCCACTAAGTTATAATACAAGGCCGGGCCTGGTTTCACAAAGATGCCTAACTCTAAGTTGTCCTAAGTTTGGCAAATCCTAGCTAGATAAATCTAGTTAAAACATCTCTGGGTGTTAGTACACATTCACAAATAAAGCAATATTACAGTTGATAATTTACAATGTTTTATCCATACGACATTGCAGAACGACATATGCAAGATTGATATCACTAAGATTTGACTGAACTAGGACGTCTTAGCATTTAGGCACCTTTGTGAAACTGGGCCTTGATTTTAAGTATGGGGCATCTCATACAGGTAGATTTAAGTCTATTTCCAGAGAGAAAGACGCCTAATCTGATTTGTAAATCGAACACTATAAGTTCTGTTTTAGAAGCGGAAATAATCCAAAGAGATCTATTGGTTATTATGTAACAATTCAACGAATAATATATAATAATGTATGCTTACCTTGAAGGTAGAGCATCTTGATGTTCACTTTCATGACGTTGATTGGCTTGATTTGAGACATCATTTTGGTTTGTCAAGTTATTCACCTTTTACCAACCTCGACGTGAGTGATACTATGAAGCTATGACCTATTCAGACGTTTACAGCGGGTGTTTGAGTTATGTTATTGCGTTTACACAAGGCGATCTAAAAATATGAGCACTTATTTTATTTCATTTATAATATTGATTTTAGTTAAAAATTAAACAAAATATACATTAACACGTGAATTAAATTGAAAGATAATATTTTCGCAATAAACAAATACAAAATTCACAAAATGGAACAATTTACAATGAAATGCAACAAAACGGTGAGATAAATGTCAATACACAATTGATAACCGTATTTCTGATCTATATTACGACCGCATGTATTACACACTTTTTTGTGTAGCCCATCAAAATAGTTTACCACAAGGTCACAATAAAAATGTAATAAAATTACACACTCAATGTTGTATGCAGGTCTGAGTCACTATTAATATTCTTGTCTCGGGAGTTTCTGAATTAAAATATAGCCAAACACATATTTTTTGTATACACAAACTCATCCGCAAAGTATTTAAATCGCACAATATAATATATTGTTTTAGTTGAAATTTACACAAATAGTAATATTTTATACTGCTAGCACTTATTCCACACAAAATGTTTGCTGCTTATTTCGGGGTCAGCCACATTCAAACTGGAATGAAACGTTTCGAAGCTCGAAACCTCGAGGCAACAATATTGATTCCATGAAATATGTAAACATGCTACAGTTGGTTTTTTTCCGTCGATGTAATATGATATAAGTTAGACTTAATTATTAATGGTTTCGTTGAATGGTAAATTCTGGCTCTACGCAATAAAATATCCAAAATGACGAAGAGAAACGCCATATTGTTTGTGCCACTGTATTATTTAGAACGATACTTTCAAACGTTCAAGCAGGATAACGGTTTTAAATTTTTAGTTTCGATACCATATATACATAACTTTACCGAATTGTAAAAAACTAGCCACATTAGTCGCGTCCACCAGGTTTAGAGTTTTAGTAACTTCTAAAAATATCCACAAGATTGTTTCTAAATAAATGTTAAGAATACTCCAAGTAGACAATTCGGTTGGCATAATTGGACTTGGCTACTTCGTCAGCAAAGGGAATAAGTAAGTGTAGCTACCAGTAAGTATAGTGTCGTATAGTGGCAGCACGCGATGCGGGACAGAAAACCATTATGTCTAGAAGTAATAGCCTTATGAATAATTTGTGTATTGAGTGACTAATATTTTATGTAGCTCGTTTCTAGGGGATTTCCAAAACCAGATTCGTGGTTTGTTTGAGCTGAAGTTTTCTAATTTTGGATACTTTGGAGATGTCAAAGCAACGGAGGACTGAAAAATTCTATAAACACCCCCCACTGAAAATCAGTTCTTGAAACTTAGTGGCTATAGTAAGACACTAAATTCAAATGTATTTATTTGTCTGAAGTTAACTCTCAGCGGGTCGCGTTTTTTTTTCGTTTTTCTTCCGTGTTCGAAAATTATCTTCACGTTTTTGATTTTTATTTTTTCAAGATAATATTGATGTTATATTGCCGACTTTCTTGTAACCTTCCATGGATAGCTGTAACAGAGAACATTGTTTGAATTTATTCAGATCACACACGCACACAAGTAATTACTACTTACAATCGTAGTATTGCAATACTTGTAACACTGCACGAAACTGGAACAATATTGTTACCGTATTGAACACGGGACAAAATAGTAAGCTCGTGTGTTATAAAATCTGTAACAGTCATTGTCTAGAATCTCTAGCGCAGTCGACTCGGTGACACACAAAAGACCGGGACCTTCCCCTATACAGCCAAATCATTTGTTCGTGGGGTTTGAAGCTGTAACTACCGGCCAATTAGGTGGCGTCCTTGAATAATGGGGATGATTGACATCAGTTATCTACACAATATTATTGTCTTCTTTGAGGTTAGTGATCGGCAGGGTGTTTCTTAGGTAGGTAGGAACCACGTTTACATACATGTCCAAAGCGCTCCAACGAAAGAGGTGACAACCCCGGAGGTTGAATCACCAATGGTGTGTTAGCACGAGTCATAATAATCTGCAATGCCTTTTTCAAGCTCTTTGAAGAAATCAACCAATCACATTCGTAGGCTGCGTCCATTATCGCCACATTCTAAGTAATCATAGAGAACATAGGTTACTTGTAATTGAAAATGTTTTAAAACTGCCTAACATTAAAGTAAACCCCATTTATGTTCCCTTTTCACAAATGTAGCTGTTAAAGCAAAAGTATCTGATGAAACATACTTAAAATGGATACAAGGCTATGCATGCAAGTTGTATAAAATACTCAATCATTGCCGGAAGAAGTTTCTTGTTGTAGAGGAAGAAGTAATTTCTGTTGTATCATATTTACCTGAGTTGCTATGAAATCAGCAACGAAACAGAAGCAAAAGAAATTAAAAAGAAAACCAAAAATGAAGGCTAGCAAAAACAGCTCTCGAACTCCAAATGTCTGGGCCTGAAAAAAATTAATGACATGTTAGCCTCGTCTGATACCAACACGAATGACTGTCAGCGAGTCTGAACAAGTTTCGAGATTATTGTTTGATCGCAGGAAAATCAAATTTCAATAAACCTTTAGGGCATATGCAAAATAACCTGCTTCTTTCATTGTTCCCTTTTCAACGGCAGTATAATCATTTGAAAATAAACCACTATTATGAATTGGTAGTGGCAAGCTTGCAGCTATTTATCTTCAAACACCACCAAATCACCTTCAAATCACCCAAACCAACTCGACTTGGTTCTGAGTGGCAGAATTAGACCGAAAACTCTAACAGACCATAATTTTTTCATTCAACCTTTTTTGTGGATGTGGACCCTGTTGTATAAAAGTCGCCGAGTAATGTTGTAAGAAAAAAGGTAAGACTTACATAGGACACGACAATCGTAGCTCCTCCTGCAGCGAGAATCGATCCAATGTACAAAACGAACAACTCCATATCAAAGAGTGACTCCACTTCTTTTGTTGAGCTGCAAATTACAACTGGTTAAACGTCTTGATAAGACAGGTAGGTCATCTATTTGTATGGCGAGTGTCTTGGCCCTAGACTAGCGGGAAGGGGCAATTTAGTCTCGTCGCTTTTGAACTTATAATGCAAATTTAACACCCATTGCATAAGAGCTGCTTCCCAATTGTATGTTCTATTCAGTGAAATCGAATCCTTAACTTCGCAGTGCATCAAAGCATAAGAAAGATAAAAGGTAATTACGATTTTGTGATTTGATTCTTTCTGAAGTTCAAACATATTACTTTTGATTGTCCAAAAGACGAATGTATGGATTACCTTAAAAGTGTTTGATGAATCTTTACGAATTCTCCAAGCTCATACGTCATAAAAGCATCAATGCGACTCATACTTTTCAGTGGGTTCCAACGATTTACTTTTTTAAAATTCTTTGCGTCCTTCATATTTCTGTGCGACCTGTTTTCGATCTTGAAACGCCATGGTTGATTCCCTTCTGGTCTAGAGACCATTGGTGATTGTTCTACCTTCGAGTTATATCGATTCCTATTTGGTCTAGAAATCATTGCTGGATGTTCTTCCTTCGAGTTCATTCGATTCCTATCTGGTCTAGAGATCTTTGCTGAATTTGTTCCCCTCGAGATAGGCCTACATCGATTTACATCTGGTTGGAAGAGCATTTCTTCGTGTTGCCCGTGTCGTGTAGCTATCATTGCGGGCGGTTCTCCTTTCGAAATGTATCGATGTTCCATTTCGATAAGTCGACGTCGAAACAGAGTCATGTTATCGATCCCCTTAGCTCTCTGATATCCAACACTTACACCTAACACATCCCATTCTTCTCGAGTATACCAAGCACGTCTGGAGTTGTGTGTTCTGCCTGGAACAATTCTCTGTCGAAAGGTCTCCCGTGTTTCCGAAGCCAAAACCTTCTGAAGCGAAGTCTCGCGGATGTTTCTGAGCATGTTGCCGATTATCTTAAAGTAGATGCCTACGTAGTTGAACATGAAGAGTGATGTACACAACATGCTGGTCTCTGTGAACGCCATCATCGTGGTTTGAAAGGTGAAAACTGCGAGAGTGATCTCATAGGCTGGGGACAATGTAGCGTCGTAGGGGTACCAACCTCTGGAAAACAAAACAATTAGTGGTACCATAGACCGGGCATGGAAATGGTTTAATCTCTTATGATATTTGACAATGATAGGTTACTTGGTACCTCTTTTAATGGAAATTCAATACAAATATTTGGAGTAGGTGAAGTAATATTATGAAGACTACAGATAATCACATCGCGATAGCAAAGTTAATTTGTGACTCAAGTTGATTGTTTGGAAACGATAAGGTAATTTCTATAGTATTGTATCGATTTATCCAAACAAAATATATTTTGTTAAAGGTTTTTGGCTCTAACTGTTATCTGTAGCTATTGACAATGTTTTTTGATTTGCTGTTTTTTAATTTGCTTTGTTCCTGCTTTTTCCTTATTGCCGTGACTTACCTTACAAACAACTTTCGTTTCGGGTACAGATCCATCGGTATATGAATCGCAAAACCAATAACAACGCACAGAAACACTGAAAATGGCCAATACCTCGTAGAATTGTGAGCAAAACGTTGTGCAAAATCACAATTGAACAACCTGGTAACTTCATCTTCGTCCATCGAGACAGAATATGTGACCTTCTCCATCACATCAAACCATTTCTTCACCTGTTTCTTCTTCAAGAACACAAGGAATGTACTGATGACGAACGTTGCTTGTATCATGACGATGCAGTTCTCGAACACATCCAGTTTATTCTCCGAGCCGAGGTAGATGTCTGCAGGACTCGTGACAAACAGTTGAATACCTACGAGCGCGATGATTGTCCAGGGGTAGATGAGTCGGAGGAAGGTAACGGTGGCGCGGAGAAGGGGGCGACGAATCAGGAGGTGGGCGATGCGAGGGGGGTAGAACTGGAGGTAAAACTCAAGGTCGGGGTTTAGATCCTCCGGCCATAGACCTGGAAACAAAATGGAGTGTTCTTTGCGACGTTGCCATTTTGTGTATTCATGATGTCACGATGGAAGTAACCAGAAGGGGTAGCTTCTTGTACATTTGATTCTAATGAGTCTCTTACGCTAGGAAATGTCACACAAATTAATAAATGTATAGTTATTGTCTCCCTCCCCCACTCAGTTACGAGGCTGAATGTCAGTAAGGAACATGATTGCTCCAAAGTCACCGTTTACATGTATAACAATACAGGTAGATTAAAGTCTATTTCTAGAGATAAAGAAGCTCAGTCTCATTTGTAAATCGGCTTTAGAAGCGGAAATAATCCCAACCAAATGTCCCAATAGATCTATTGGTTATTATGTAACAATTCAACGACTAATATGCTTACCTTGAAAGTAGAGCATCTTGATGTTCACTTTCAAGACGTTGATTGGCTTGATTCGAGAAATCATTTTGGTTTGTCAAGTTATTCACCAGTTACCAGCTCGACATAAGTGATTCTATGAAGCTGTGACCTGGTCAGACGTTTACAGCGGGTGTTTGAGTTATGTTATTGCGCTTATACAAGGCGTTCGTAAAATATGAGCACTTATCTTATTTCGATTATAATAATTATTGTAGTAAAAAATTAGACAAAATATACATTTACACGTGAATTGAATTGAAATATAACATTTTTGCAATAAATAAGTAAAAACTTCACAAAACGGAACAATATACAATGAAATGCAACAAAACGGTGAGATAAATGTCAATACACAATTGATAACCGTATTTCTGATCTATATTACGACCGCATGTATTACACACTAGTTTTATAATCCATCAAAATAGTTTATACCACAATATCACATCACATTAAGAAAGTAATAAAATTACACACACAATGTTGTATGAAAGCAATAATCTTGACTCGGGAGTAGCTGAATTAACATGTATCTAAACTCGTATTTTTTTATACACAAACTCATCCTCAAAGTATAAAAATCGTACAGTGTATTATTTTACTTGAAATTCGCACAAATAGTTAATATTATCTATTCTGCTAACACTTATTTCACACAAATGTTTGCTTCTTATTTCGGGGACAACCACATTCAAACTGGAATGAAACGTTTCGTCCCTCGAAACCTTGAGGCAACAATATTGATCCCATGACATACGTAAAGATAATAAACTTGGTTTTTCTACGTCGATTTAATATGAAACTAGGTTAGACTTAATGGATGGTTTCGTTGAATGGTAAATTCTGGCTCTACGCAATAAAATATCCAAAATGACGAAGAGAAATGCCATATTGTTTGTGCCACTGTATTATTTAGAACGGTTTTTTCAAACTTTCATGGAGAATGACGGTTTCAAATTTTTGGTTTCGATACCATATATACATAACTTTACCGAATTGTAAAAAACTAGCCACATTAGTCGTGTCCACCAGATTTAGAGTTTTAGTAAATTCTAAAAATGTCCACCGGATTTTTTCTAAGTAAATGTTAAGAATACTTCAAGTAGACGATTCGGTTGGCATTATTAGACTTGGCTACTTCGTCAGCGAGGGAACAAGTAAGTGTAGCTCCGAGTAAGTATAGTGTCGCTAGGTCCACTAGATCGCCAGTAGCGTGCGCGCAGTTCGACGACATTCCGCCAGGGGATTTAGTGGACCTTGATAGTGTCGTATAGTGGCAGCACGCGATGCGGGACACTTAACCATTATGTCTGGAAGTAATAGCCGTCTGAATTATTTGTGTATTGAGTGACTCATGTTTTATGTAGCTCGGTTCTAGTGGATTCAATTCTTCTTCCAAAACCAGATTCGTGGTTTGTTTTTAGCTGAGGTTCTAGATTTTTGGATTTTTTGGAGCTGTCAAAGCAACGGAGAACTTAAACATTCTATAACTGTCCCCCACTGAAAATCAGTTGTTGTAACTTAGTGGCTTTAGTAAGACAATAAATGCAAATGTATTTGTTTGTTTGACGTTAATTCTCAGCGGGTCGTATTTTTTTTTCGTTTCTCTTCCGTTTTTGAAAATTATTATCACGTTTTTGATGTTTGGTTTTTAAGATAATATTGATTTTATATTGCCGACTTTCTTGTAACCTTCCATGGATAGCTGTAACAGAGAACATTGTTTAAATTTATTTGAATCACACACGCACACGCACACGTACATAAGTAATTACTACTAACAATCGTATTGTTGCAATATACTTATAACACGACACAAAACTGGAACAATATTTTGGCATATTTAACACGGGACAAAATAGTAAGCTCGTGTGATATAAAATCTGTGACTGTCTCTCTGTATATTATCAACCTATACGAGTAAACATGTTTTCTAAGAAAAAAATCTAAGTATAAACGAAATAATGTCGTAAAGTTATATTTACGAGCCACAATATTACAACCTGACGAGATGTATGGTTCATATTTTACACATATTGGATGTTTGCAACATGTTGGTGAAAACTTGACATAATTCATTGATACAATTTTTTATTTTTTATGTGCAAATATTGTAAGCTATATTTTCAGCTATTCGAAGTTTTTTGAAAAATATTTATACACATACATATGGGGCACATGAAAATAATCCCATACGAATATTTTTATAAACTAAACGTGTTAATAAAAATCAGTTTGGTTACTTTAAAAACAAGAATAATGAACGAAACATTCTAGATATAAAGTGAGTTATACTTTTGCGCTTTAGCATCTCAGTAAATAACCAAATAGTGAATTTTAGTCACTATAAAAGCTCGCGTATTTAATCATTACATATAAGTTACTCGTATATTGGTTTTACTGTACTTATAATGTGCTAAGTATTTTAGTCCTTGTTTTCCTTTACTGATCTCAAACAATGTATTCTATACTAAGTTTCATATTTACTATCACCCTGACAATCACTAATCTAATAGGACTATTTAGCAGTCGCCTTCTTTGTTGAAAGATTTCATGTCAAAAATCTCCAGCGCAAACGATTCGGTGACACACAAAAGACCAAGACCTTCCCCTATACGGCAAAATTATTTGTCTGTGGGATATGTAGCTGTAACTACCAGCCGAGATCGTAAGTGATTTTTTGAATAATATGTATGATTGACATCAATTATATACACATAAATATCGTCTCTTTTGAGGTGAATGATCGACAGGGTGTTTCTTAGGTAGGTAGGAACCACGTGTACATACATATCCAAAGAGCTCCAAAGAAAGAGGTGCCAACCCCGGAGGTTGAATCACCAATGGTGTGTTAGCACGAGTCATAATAATCTGCATTGCCTTTTTGAAGCTCTTTGAAGAAATCAACCAATCACATTCGTAGGCTGCGTCCATTATCGCCACATTCTAAGTAATCATAGAGAACATAGGTTACTTGTAATTGAATATGTTTTAAAAATGTCTTACATTAAAGTAAAACCCATTTGATATTTATGTTCCATTTTCACAAATGTAATTTGTAAAGCAAAAGTATCTGATGGAACATTTTTAAAATTGGTACAAGACTATGTATGCATGTTGTATAAAATACTTGATCATTGCCTGTAGAAGCTTTTAGTTGCATATATACAGCCTTATCTAGGCCATATTCCAATACTATATGATCCTATTATATTATATTAAAGCACTGATAAAACTATATTTAATGTGAATTTCGGGTATGAGTTATAATGAAAATAGATACTAAATAATGTTATTTAAGCATATTTACCTGAGTGACTATGAAATCGGCAACAAAACAGAAGCAAAAGAAATTGAAAAGAAATCCAAAAATGAACGCCAGCAAAAATATTTCTCGAAATCCAAATGTCTGGGCCTGAAAAGAAGAACATGTTATAGCTCGTCTGATTACAACAGGAATGATGGTCAGCGGGTCTGAATCACTTTGAGATTATGGTTTGATCGCGGGAAAATCAAACTTCAATAACACTTTAAGGCATATGCAAAATAACCTGCTTCTTTCATTGTTTCTCTCTTCCACAGCAGCTGACAAAATACAATTGTTTGAGAATAAACCACTAATGTAAATTGGTAGTGGCAAGCAAGCCGCCATTTATCTACAAACATCCACATCACCTTAAAATAACCCAAACCATCTCGACTCGGTTTTGAGTGGAAGGATTAGACTGGAAACTCTAACAGACCATAATTTCTTCATTCCACCTTTTTGTGGATGTGGACCCTGTTGTATAAACGAAGGCGAGTATTGTTTTAAATAAGAAGGTAAGACTTACATAGGACACGACAATCGTAGCTCCTGCTGCAGCGAGAATCGAACCAATGTACAGAACGACCAATTCCATATCAAAGAGGGACTGCACTTCTTTTGTTGAGCTGCAAAATATAAGTGGTTAAACGTCTTGATAAGACAGGTAGGTTCTTTATAGTTTGAGAAGGTGTCTTGGCCCTAGACTAGCGGGAAAGGGCAATTTACTCTTTTCACTTTTGCTCGTATAATGCAAATTTTACACCCATTGCATAAAAGCTGCTTCTTAATTGTATTTTCTATTCAGTGAAATCAAATCCTGAACTGTTCAGTGCATCAAAGCATAAGAAAGCGAAAAAGAAAAACACGATTTTGTGATTTGATTCTATCTGAAGTACAAACATATTATTTCTGCTCATCCACAAGACGAATGTATGGATTACCTCAAAAGTGTTTGATGAATCTTTACGAATTCTCCAAGCTCATACGTCATAAAAGCATCAATGCGACTCATACTCTTCAGTGGGTTCCAAGGATTTACTTTTTGAAAACTCTTTGCGTCCTTCATATTTCTGTGCAACCTGTTTTCGACCCTCAAACGCCATGGTTGATTCCCTTCTGGTCTAGAGACCATTGGTGATTGTTCGACCTTCGAGCTATATCGATTCCTTTTTGGTCTAGAAATCATTGCTGGATGTTCTTCCTTTGAGTTAATTCGATTCCTATCTGGTCTAGAGATCTTTGTTGAATATTTTCCCCTCGAGATAGGCCTACATCGATTAACATCTGGTTGGAAGAGCATTTCTTCGTGTTGCCCGTGTGGTGTAGCTATCATTGCGAGCGGTTCTCCCATCGAAATGTATCGATGTTCCATTTCGATTAGTCGAGGTCGAAACAGAGTCGAGTTATCGATCCCCTTAGCTCTCTGATATCCAACACTTACACCTAACACATCCCATTCTTCTCCAGTATACCTAGCACGCCTGGAGTTGTGTGTTCTGCCTGGAACAACTCTCTGTCGAAAGGTCTCCCGTGTTTCTGAAGCCAAAACCTTCTGAAGCGAAGTCTCGCGAATGTTTCTGAGCATGTTGCCGATTATCTTGAAATAGACGCCTACGTAGTTGAACATGAACAGTGATGTACACAACATGCTGGTCAGTGTGAAAGCCATCATCGTGTTCTGGAAGGTGAGAACTGCAAGAGTGATCTCATAGGCTGGGGACAATGTAGCATCGTAGGGGTACCAACCTCTGGAAAATAAAACAAATAGTGGTACCATAGACCGGGCTTTGAAATGGTTTAATCACTGATGTTATTTGACAATGATAGGTTATTTTGTACCGCTTTAAATGGAAATTCTATGTTTAAAATACAAAATTTGGAGTAGGTGAAGTAATATTATGAAGACTACAGATAATCACATAACAAAGTTAAGTTATGACTCACGTTGACTGTTTGGAAATAAATGAATAAATAAATTCACATTTAGAGTCTACCTACTCAGTAACTAAACTGATTTTCAGTGGGGGACTTTAATTTAAAGTGACTGTACCAACACTGTAGGCTTCGAACACCATCGACGAGTGAGCGATAACCAATCAAAGATCGATATTTCAAATACGAAACATATGAATCAGTGATTGGACAGTGCGAACACCTGCGGACAAATGCCAGAATCAACAAGGCCGATTCAGAACAACTTTGAATTTATTGAGTGCTTCGTGTCTAGGACGGCTCCAAACGATAATTTATTTGGATAGTATTGTATCTTTATATCCAAACACAATATATTTTGTTATAGTTGTTAAGCTCTATCTGTTATCTGTAGCTCTTGATAATATGTTTTTTGATTTGCTGTTTTTCAAAATGCTTTTTACCTGCTTTTACCTCATCGTCGTGACTTACCTTACAAAAAACTTCCGTTTCGGGTACAAATCCATCGGTATATGAATCGCAGAACCAATCGCAACGAAGAGAAACACCGATACCGGCCAATATCTCGTAGAATTGTGCGCGAAACGTTGCGCAAAACCACAATTGAACAACCTGGTAACTTCATCTTCGTTCATCGAGACAGAATATGTGACCTTCTCCATCACATCGAACCATTTCTTCACCTGTGTCTTCCTCAAGAACGCGAGAAATGTAGTTATGAAGAACGTTGCCTGTATCATGACGCAGCCGTTCTCGAATACATCCAGTTTATTCTCCCAGCCGATGTAGATGTCTGCAGGACTCGTAACAAACACTTGAATACCTGCGAGCGCGATCATTGTCCAGGGGTAGATGAGTCGGAGGAAGGTAACGGTGGCGCGGAGAAGGGGGCGACGAATCAGGAGGTGGGCGATGCGAGGGGGGTAGAACTGGAGGTAAAACTCAAGGTCGGGGTTTAGATCCTCCGGCCATAGACCTGGAAACAAAATGGAGTGTTCGTTGAGACGCTGCCATTTGGTGTACTATATTTTTACGATGGTAGTAACTAGAAGGAGTAGCTTCTTGTACATTTGATTCTAATGCGCCTCTTACGCTAGGAAATGTCAAACAAAATAAATAAATTTAAAGGTATTGCCTCCCTCCCCCACTCAGTTGCAAGGCTGATTTTCAGCAAGGAACATCACACCAGCTATTATTGGCTTCGTTGCTATGATGGCTCTTAAGTTATCGTTTACATATAACACTACTGGTGGATTTAAGTCTATTTCCAGACATAAAGAAGCCCAGTCTGCTTTGTAAATCGATCACTAGGTTCTGCTTTAGAAGCGGAAATAAACCCAAGAGATCTATTGGTTATTATGTAACAATTCAAGAACTTATATAATAATGTAAGCTTACCTTGAAAGTAGAGCATCTTGATGTTCTTTTTCAAGACGTTGATTGGCTTTATTTGAGAAATCATTTTGGTTTGTCAAGTTATTCACCAATTACTAGCTCGAAGTAAGTGATACTATGAAGCTATGACCTGGTCAGACGTTTACAGCGGGTGTTTAGTAATGATATTGCGCTTATACAAGGCGCTCTAAAAATATGAGCCCTTATTTACTCTCAATTATAATAAATATTTTAGTAAACTAGGAAAACGCTCTGTTTGACGCGTTGATAAGCGAGCGCGTCAATATCTACGAACTTTCTGGCGAAAAGTTTTCAATGCTAATACGAACAACAATTAACAACAATTCAAGAATGCGCATTGCAAAAATTGTTCTTATTTCCATGGCTATTATACTTTCCGACATTGTTGTATGCAGTGCAATGTGCGTTGCTAAGAATTTTCGTGGTCATGTTTTCAACACGGTCCGCCACCGTTACTAACACTTATTGACAGCAATAGAAATGTAATTTCTGCCTCTAATACGTAACGGATCGCGTTAACATTAGTATATTCGTGACCAAACGAAAATTTACTATAAGATAGCCACCTCACATTTTGCTGTTACTGTGTTTCAGAAATATATTTTCGAGTAACTTTTGTGTAACTTTGCCAATACGTATTAGATCGCCATTACTTTAACATATTCGTGACCGGAAAAATCTTTAGAAAAATCTGGCTATCTCACATTTTGCCGTCATTTTGTTTCAGAAAAATATTTTGCAGTAACTATGGTGTAACTTTGTAACTTTTCGAACGATTTTGCCTCAAAACTATACACCTTCAATCCACATCGAGGCTTGAGGATGGTCCAAATTTCAAGTTGATCGGACTTTCCGTTCGACCGCTATCGACGGACATAAAAACAAAACAAAAAACAAAAAAACAAACAGAATGAAGTGCCGTTAGAGTCTAGTACGGTACAAAAAAAAAAAAAAAAAAAAAAACAGAACGAAGTGCCATAAGAGTCTCGTGGAAACGCTCGCTTCGCTCGCTTAAAAATTAAACTAGGAAAACGCTCTGTTTGACGCGTTGATAAGCGAGCGCGTCAATATCTACGAACTTTCTGGCGAAAAGTTTTCAATGCTAATACGAACAACAATTAACAACAATTCAAGAATGCGCATTGCAAAAATTGTTCTTATTTCCATGGCTATTATTCTTTCCGACATTGTTGTATGCAGTGCAATGTGCGTTGCTAAGAATTTTCGTGGTCATGTTTTCAACACGGTCCGCCACCGTTACTAACACTTATTGACAGCAATAGAAATGTAATTTCTGCCTCTAATACGTATCGGATCGCGTTTACATTAGTATATTCGTGACCGGACAAAACTTTACTATAAGATAGCCACCTCACATTTTGCCGTTACTGCGTTTTAGAAAAATATTTTCGAGTAACTTTCGTGTAACTTTGCCAATACTTATCAGATCGCCATTACATTAACATATTCGTGACCGGAAAAATCTGTAGAAAAATCTGGCTATCTCACATTTTGCCGCCATTTTGTTTCAGAAAAATATTTTGCAGTAACTATGGTGTAACTTTGTAACTTTTCGAACGATTTTGCCTCAAAACTATACACCTTCAATCCACATCGAGGCTTGTGGATGGTCCAAATTTCAAGTTGATCGGACTTTCCGTTCGACCGCTATCGACGGACATAAAAACAAAAAAAAACAAAAAACAAAAAAAAAACAAACAAAAAAAAAAACAGAATGAAGTGCCATAAGAGTCAAGTGGAAACGCTCGCTTCGCTCGCTTAACAAACTATACATTTACACGTGAATTGAATTGAAATATAACATTTTCGCAATAAATAAGTAAAAACTTCACAAAATGGAACAATATACAATGAAATGCAACAAAACGGTGAGATAAATGTCAATACACAATTGATAACCGTATTTCTGATCTATATTACGACCGCATGTATTACACACTAGTTTTATAATCCATCAAAATAGTTTATACCACAATATCACATCACAATAAAAAAGTAATAAAATTACACACACAATGTTGTATGTAAGCAATAATCTTGTCTCGGGAGTAGCTGAATTTATATGTATCTAAACTCGTATTTTTTATACACAAACTCATCCTCAAAGTATAAAAATCGCACGGTGTATTATTTTACTTGAAATTTACCTAAATAGTTAATATTATCTTTTCTGCTAACACTTATTCCACACAATGGTTTGCTTCTTATTTCTAGGACAACCACATTCAAACTGGAATGAAACGTTTCAACGCTCGAAACCTTGAGGCAAAATATTGATCCCATAACATATGTTAAGATAATAGACTTGGTTTTTCTCCGTTGATTTAATATGATACTAGTTAAGACTAAATTATGAATGGTTTCGTTGAATGGTAAATTCTGGCTATACACAATAAAATATGCAAAATGACGGAGAGAAATGCCCCGTTTTGTGCCATTGAATTATTTAGAAATGTAATTTCAGACTTTTTCCCTAAGAAATCCCAGTGGAAAGGTTTAAGTATTTACCAGACGGGCTGCGTTTTACACGCACGGTTTAACAGAGTTGTATTCTCACAATTTCAAAATGTGGATTTAAAATAAAACTGAGAACTGCATTAATATTAGTGAGTATTCACGTGTCTTCACACTGGCCATAACTAGAACCATAACGAAATGAAATGTATCATTGAAAACTACATTTGTATCGACTTGGTTTTTATTGTTTTCCTCGTATGATATTGATTTGAACTTAATCTTTTTTCATGTTGAAATTGATTTTAAGTGTCTTGTAATTTCACTTAATAAAGAAAACTTGAAAAAAGGAAACATTTTACATTTTATAAGAGAGTGCACTAAATTCTGTAGGAGACGACTTATGTAAAAGGGTTTTAAGCTATTTTAACAGACAAGAATGTGGGGTTACGCTGGGTAAGCGGATATACAGCCTTAAGGTTCACTCTTTAGAAGTCTTTTTATGGATATTTCAAGAAAACGAAGAGGCGTTGTCTGCGACGTGTCTGTGCATGTCTGTGCATGTCTGTGCACGTGTATACCACGTGAATATGTTCATCAGTACATGTGCCAGAAAGTGGGCGTGGCAGTCTCAGAGAACTGCCTGGAGTGAATCGGACCAATCAGTGGAATTGTCATCCCAAGTTAGGGGAGAAATATTGAATAACTTTTATCGTAGCGACAACACGACACATTATAGTACGGAAAGAATATTTGTGTAACTCTTACAAACTCTACACGCACATATTTCAGGTATTTTCTAGTTACTTTTTTTATATAACTATATGAATATTATTTATTTGGCACAGCAACTACTGTAATATCCATATCGGTTGTAATACAGTTAAGTGGCCTGAATTTACAGCAAAACGTATGGAGTGCTGCTCACAAGGTTAAATGATATGACTACAATAATAATAATATTAATTTCAAACTAAAGTGTTTACAATAGTAACAAATCATAATTTTGTCTACTGTGTATGTTTTCAATGCTCTGACGCATAATTGCTAACCTTACTAACACCTTTTAAAGTACGAAAATAGCATTGAACAAAGCAGCCATCATGGCAGTATCACTATACGTTTCTGCTAGGAGCGCTAGTGTTGCGTGTCGCCGTCTTCTCGTATGTTATAGTTAAGAAACTGTAAGAATGACGGCCCCCTCCTTATCCCCACCACCGCTACCCAACCCCCCTCAACTCCGTGAAACAACAAACTGAACAACTGAAACAAACTGATTTTCAGTTACGCATTTCATTTTGTTAGGTTCTCATGGAGTTGAGGGGGGTCGGGTAGCTGTGGAGGGGATATGGAGGGAACCGTCATTCTCATAGTTTCTCAACTTTAACATGGACTGTGTCCAGTATTACTGTACAGCTCATTTACGCTATCGTTAAATGTCTTACTGATCATTTATACTTCAGACCGTAATTCAAATATCTATTACCGATCAATGTCATACTATAACTTCCTCTTCTTGTATTTAACTTTGTAACCTTTAATTTAGTATAATTGCATGTAATTGTGTATTTGTATGTACCTGTAGGCTAAAGAGGGTATGGACATGCTCATAACCCTACACTGGCCATCCTGTTCTTTCAAGGGACAGGAAAATAACAATAAAATTGAATTGATTTGAATCAATACAATTTATTCAACAGGTACATTACCCTTACACACCATTCCAGCTGGATTTACATACGTTTATTTAAAGAAAGCAATATTTAGCACAATGGAAGGGTAAGGAGCTTCAATAGACGTTAGGGCTGGTCCACACAGATTTTTAAGACATTCGATTTAAGTTTTAATGCGAAGTCTTAAAGTTGGATCATAGGAAACACGTACTGGCGTTCACACAAAGTTTTAGTTTTAAGACGTTGTTTTCATTGTTGTTTTTAAAACAACGTCTTAAAACCTTATGCATTATGTCTTAAAAATCTGTGTTGACCAGCCTTTAACCAACGTCCTTCTGTGAGATGTGAAGCCAGATAACGGCATTGAACTCTGACAAAGAAGAAATTTAAACGAAAGTCAAAGAACTCGATGCGGCAGAAGAACCTCTTCAAAGAACATCAGAGTCAAGTCTGAGTTGACGATGAATTTCATCGTAACCAAAGATTTTGTTTTATTATTCTCGGAGGGGGTGAATTGTTTGAGAATGAATTGAAGGACTTTTGTTAATTGTTGAACGTTTTACCGCAATCAATTCTCCAGAGAACAGTTGGACTAGACATAAAATTAATTCTCGTTTAAAGTGAAGCCATTTTCCGAGACAATAGAACCGCTGTCAGAAACCTTCAAGCACAATTGAATTCCATCCTTTGAAGCGGCTGGTTAAAGTATTCTTGCACGAATCCTGTTGCATATTACGCGATAAATTTATTTTTTGTCATACATTCCAAAGCATAATACGAATCTAAAGCGTAAAGTGTGCTTTGCTATCCATTGAGTAACTTTGTAACATCGTATTGACTTTGTTTTTTTATTATTAGATTAATATTAGATCTCGCACAGATTCGGAAGATTTTCTATCATAACTTCCTTCTCACATCTTTTTGGTTTCTGATTGACAATTTGAACGACAGCATTGAGTTTTAGTTTAAAAACACAACCTTGCATACATTACAGGGTGAAACCAAAGAGTTTAGCTCAGGTTAAAACCGTTTGAGTTTCATGAAACAGTGACACATAATGTGAGTGAATCTTGGGCTATTGAGTTACTGAAATTTGATTCAAACACATATCCAATAAGAAATCTGTTTATATTAAATTTAATCTGCGCAAAGTAACGTTTTTACCATCCGCAATAAGTGACAAGAAAGGTTTTAAACCAAGAAATCAATGACAAATAAATTGTATTACGTCAACCTGTAAGTGCAATAGTTTTTTTATTGATTTCCATATTTCTTTGCAAAAAGAGTGCACAATAATATATCTAAGCGAGTAAATATAAGAATTATACAAGTTTTGCCAGTTGTTGTATAGCTGTTTATGTCAGTTGAAGGATTCCAGTTTAAACCTTCATTTTTGCATCTTCAGTCGCTGTAGTAAGGGTAACCTCGGATACCTAGGCCACGAAGGGCAAGGTGTTGGTGATTCAACCTTAGACAAGGAAACATCACATTAATATTCAATACACATTTAATTTCATTTACATCATAGGTCTTCTACGGTTTTGATATATTTATTTTTATTAGAGCTATCCAAGGTATTTGACCTTGGAATGAAAAAGTTACTTTTTAAATCATATCTCAGCAATTCTACACCACATCGAGAAAAAATAAAAACAGCTAAAGTTTGATTTGTTAGATCTAAACCTAAAATGCGATTCGAAGGTGTTTGCAATATCGTAATTATCAGGGGTGGAAACCTTCAAACCTGAAGCGCAGCTGGCGTGACTAAAGTTATTAGTGCAATCTACTAAGCGTAAGATCACCTATTCAAATGTATGAAAATACACCAAAAATATGTTTCATTTCGTTGAAACTGCGTGCATGATATGGAAGGGTAGTTGAAACAACTTTGGCTAAGCTTTCACGAAGATATTTGTCAAGTTACCTGCATTTTTTCTTCAATCCACGGCAAGAAATCAGTTACTCTTGTGTAGGCCCCTGGTGTTGTAAATGCACCGCATATAGCAGGCCCAAATGAAACTATACCTGTGGGATTGAACAACATTATTAACACGCGTTTACACTCCAAAACACTTGAGTCAGCGACACAGAGAAAATATGTTTTGAAAACAAGTTTGATAACTTATTGTGTTGCGTATCTTTATTATGGTGTGTTAGTCAAGTTTCCAAGATGATGCGTTGTACGGCAATATGGCCGCTAATAGTACTACTCCAGTTCAGGTGAAATTACGATATTCTTGAACAGGCACAAAGATGACAGAAACATTGTTGGGGCTGTTACGAAGATTTTGTTCATAACGAATAAAAACATAGATGGAGAAATTAAATTATTATAGATTTGTCCTTATTACCTATTAATTCAAATCTCGTTGTATTGTTTAACATAAGTGGTCCACCGCTATCCCCCTGAAACAAAGAGACATTTCAGATTTATGTGTATTGGGGGCGTGCCCGTTTCAGACAGAAAGTGTGTGTATATGTATCGTAGAGGTACACTACTTTCAGGCTCGGTTCGACAGAGCATGATTAACTTACAGAGTTACAGGTGAGATTCTCTAGAAAGATTTCTATATTATTGGTGATGGGTATAAAATTTCAGTTAGGTATGCTACTGTAAAAATGGAGTCAAGATTAAATTAGTATTTAATTATATCATTGCTTTGGTTTTTGGTTGTCTTATTACGAAATAAAATAAACTCACATTTTTTAGAGTCTACCCATTCCGTAACGAAACTGATTTTCAGTGGGGGACTTTAATTTAAAGCGACTAAACCAACCCTGTAGGCTCCGAACACCATCGACGAGTGAGCGATAACCAATCAAAGATCGATATTTCAAATACGAAACATATGAATCAGTGATTGGACAGTGCAAACACCTGCGGACAAAAGTCCGAATCAACAAAGCCGATTCAGAACCACTTTGAATTTATTGAGTGCTTCGTTGCTAGGACGGCTCCAAAGTCACCGTTTACTTATTCCTAAGAGTAGAAGTGTTGAAACTGAATCCTTAATAGAAGTTAAAAAAACTTTTGCCAGAACCGGGATTATTTTTGTGTTTTAATGGCTATACCAATTTTCCACTTTGTTTGATTGCTAACCTTTTTGCACCTACTTGCACCTACTTGCACCTACTTGCACCTACTTGCACCTACTTGCACATTGCTGCACTTACCGGACACGCATCTCGTCCTGGGCCGGTCGCACACATGTATGTGTCCTCATACATTGGATACGAGGCACGACATTTGGCTCGGGATAAGACAGTGAGTTTGGCATGTTGCAATACATCAGGTGTTTGGCCAGAACTGTTGATCATACCCCAACCTGCGACCACCGCTTGCTTGCCAGCGTATGCGTCGTGGCTTTTGTCTGTGTAACATGAAACAGGTGGCAATTGTGGCCGAGCGTAGGTCCTCGCAACCTAGTTGATGACCTACTGACTCTCAATGTGTTCCAACTTGACGTTTTTCGTAGTGGACTAAGCTTAGTTATACTAATCGAAAGGAAGTGACGTCACAAGCAGACGACTAATGCTCCTTATTTGGCTAGTGGTTAGTGGGTAGTGGCCGAAAGTGTACACTACGACACCGACTAACCCACTAAACCAAGATGGTTGATACCAGCCATCACCAGATGATACTTTAGGTTAAGAAAATACCCAACCAGTGAGTGGAAGCATTATTATCGTATTTATTTACATTAGATGATTAATAACAATAAACTTTCTATTAGCATACTGGTGGCGTGCCCAAAGCTGTTAGCGTTTAGTGTGTAGCAGGTAGAGGTTAGTGGTTAGCAGGCGAAAATCAAGTTGGAACACACCCTAACTTCTGTCAGTAGGTAAAGATCAACGTAAAAAACAAATGTATTGTACTCTAGATTGCTTTGTAATATGTGGAAACTGAATAAAACAATTTAATTGAATTGTATTTAATGAGTAGCCCTGATTGGGAGACCAAAATTGAAACACTGATAATTCAGAATATTCACTGTAATTGAATGTAGAAATAAAAAGACTGGCAAAAGAGAGGAAAACATTGAGGGCTGTTTCATTTAATTAAAGAATAATATTATTGTTGGTTTACCACGAAGGGTAGTCGACACAGCTAGGTACCAGACATCGGCCGAATCAGTTAAATATCACATAACTAAAAAAAAATCACATTTAGAGTCTACCCACTCAGTAATGAAACTGATTTGAAGTGGGGGACTTTAATTTAAAGCGTCTAAACCAACCCTGTAGGCTCCGAACACCATCGAACACATCGCCGGGTCGCCGTAAGTAGATGGGGGGGGGGGGGGGTATGGCTTGGGGGAATTAGGGAAGGGGGTGTTTAGAACGCAAAGAGAACCGGCATGATTGAGAATGAGAAGGAAAGTGAAAGGGAAGGGAAAGTAAGTGGAAGATAATTGAGCAAGGGCATTATGATTGAGGAATAGGGTGGTCAGGCGAGAAAGAATCTCGCTCGTTTGGTCAAACCCCATGTTGATTATTTACCCCCAACATACCTGGAGGTGGAAGACATATAGGTCTGACTTGTCCCGTTATCTCTACGGGTGATGCGAATCTTATCAGCGCAATGTCGTGGGAGAGGCCTTGACTTTGCGGCTTGTATCTCTGGTGAATGATAGTATCATCAATCGTATTGTACTGTAGAAAGTTGATAGGGTAATTCCCATTCTTGTGAGCACGATGGGCACCCAGTAAGACTGTGACTTCCGATTTATCGTACCTAGAGACAAACCGTCGAACATTGTTGATCTTTCTTCCACACATTCGTAAAGATATACTCTTATATTAATCGGATGCAAAAAGGTGTATCTCCCCTTTGGGAAATAACAAAAAGATAATTAAAATGATGGCGCAACAGGGATATCACCTCAAAATAGAGTATTTCTTAAATATAAAAACTTTATGGGTTTTGATGTTTATTTATTTATTCAATTTGAGCAGTTGTAATTTAACTTTAGAGTATAATAAATAAAGTAACATAAAATATAAATAAAAGACACCTTCTTATTTATTCAATATGAAGAAGTTGTAATTTAACTTTGGAGTATAATAAATTAAGTAATATAAAATATAAATAAAAGGCACCTTCTTAAAATAGAATACATAAAAAAACATCAAAATCATATAGTTTGTCAGGTTTAATAACCTACAAACCCGTGCATAGAGTAGCCAAAACAACATATTTCAACTGGTTTAAAACACAATTACGCATGCACCTTACATACGATGCACTTACTCTGCAACGCAGTGTGCTGCAGTGAGGACGAAGCGTCTATGGATGAGCGAGCCAGCACATATAAAGTGTTGATCACTAGGATCCCATGGGTTTGTTATGTAGATCTGCACTATCCAAGGGTACAGATGAGGGCTGGCATCTTCGCCACCTACCACACGTTTATTGGCATTATTTACATGCGCATTGGCCATACCACAATCTGTATAGAAAACATAAAGTACAGTGAACAGTACATAGCTGTATTCTCACGTACCCTGTGCAAGACCCGATTTCGGTCTATAACTTTGGAGTGAAATAAATGAAATAATATAAAATAAAAATAAATGACACCTTTCCCAAATTGAATAAATAAAAAAACATCAAAATCATACAGTCGTCAGATTTAACCTACAAATCCGTGCATAGAAGTAGCGAAAACAACATATTTAAACTTGCTTCAAAATGTTTTTAATATGTCCCCCCCCCCCCCCCAGAAAAAAAATACGTAATTTTTTTATGTAATTCTCTTTCTTATAAATGGTTTCTTATTCCAATAAACATATCCGTTTTGCAGATTAATTAGGTTTGAAATGTGTCCAGTAACATCACATTGCAAGGGGTAATTAATAATTATGAACATGTGTTTAAGGGAAATATTGATTGGAATACAGAAACAAGACTATTGTCCACAGTATGACATATTTTGATTTGTATTTGAGACAGTAAAAAAACACTTTCAAGTAATTTTAACCGGGAGTTCCGCAGGCTAGGTACACATACAGCATTTATAGCTTTAGCAGCTTTTATATTAAGCTTGATTAATAATCTCTCATTGTCTTACCTTCTTCCATCACTGAAGCACTTGCCATCAAATATACCTAAAATAGAAAATTATCATTAAATGTGATTGCACTGTTAAGTATAAGAAAAGTGACACGTTAGATATTAAAGATTACACTTTTAAACGTAAACTTTACAAACCCTGAGGTAACTGACAGCGTTTTAGCAATAAAAGATAGAAGAATACCACATAATTAAAAACTCACTAAATACAAGTTTTTTTCAACGATATCTCAATAACATTAAGGTTTAGGATATTAACTCGGTAAACTTGTATTTTTTAATATCTCACAAAATTCTTATTTTACAAGAAAATAATGTGTTCCCATTCCTTTTGAGATTTAGTTAAAAATTGTAGTTACAAGTGTATTTATTCTGGTTAGTTTCACATTATCTTTCATTACAAAATCATGAAACTCCCTTATATTTCACGTTTTATGAAAAGAAAAAAATAGATGTATCAAAATACAAAATTTGAAACACTTTATGTGAAATTTAGAGAAAATGAATGCTTGTAGAAAGTTACTCACAAAAGATGCTACGGCCAGTTGGATCAGACAGAATCTCACAGAGGTGCCCATGGCAAGGCAAGCTTTGGGTCTGAGGCTTCAGTGAAGGCTAGTCTACACTGAAAGCTTGTAGGACAATTAATGGGAAATGTAGATGCTTATATACCCATGACAATGTACGTACAAAGACAGATATTATCTCAAACACCATTCATTGCTTCACCCATTTTTATTTATCGTCCACGCTTTACGTCAATTCCTCAGGATGTAAAAGTCAAAACATTGTTTAGTACAAGTTTGAGTTATTTTAATGCGTGTTACGATAAACGTTGTTATCAATAGACTCTACTTAATATTTTATGGTTGTGGCCTGTTTGTGAATAACAATAATAAAACATTGACGTGAGTACATATTTGTTACACTGGTTATTTATCATTTATACGATCACTTAGTGGTTATTATTATAAAAATACACTCAATGATATTATAAATGATAATCGATAATGGAAAAAATCGCTAATCGATCTTTGGGGACAAAAATATTTTCGAGATGTTTTTCAAAATTTAACCTCTATTCTTTGAGCTCCAAATCGTATTTCCCACGTAGGCATGTTTTTTTAGGGGGAGAAGAAGTAGTATTTATTTATTTCCAATGTCGTATTACAAATTACAATCAATGCACTTTATCCCCCCCTGCAATTGTCAAGGGGGACCCCCACCAAAGTTAACCCCCCCCCCCCCACCCTCGTTGTTAAATCCTGAAATTTAAAATCCAACCCCGACTGGGAATAGAACCCAGGGCCGGATTCACAAGAAGTCCTAAGTCTTCTTCTGGTCTTAACTCTAATACAGGCCTAAATTTGGACCTCCGGTAAAACCTGACCCAGGTCACATGAAGAAATAATTTATTTCTGGTAGAAACAAGGACACAATGAACATTCCAATAATATGTTTAAAGTCTGTTATCAGATATATTCCGGGATTCACAAGAGGTTCAAAGTTAGGCCGGTCTTAGAGGTAAGATACCTATAGTTAGTCACCTGACGAAGGGCAGGAACTGTCCCTGGGCAGGCTTCCTACGAAACATTATTATTATTTTGTTATGGGATTAAGAATAAGTGATACCTATAATATAATATTATACGTGACTCCTGAAAGGGATGTGATCGGCTGAATTGAGCGACGTACACACTGCGAGCATACCGGCCACAGAATGCTCGTGTTTGATTGGCCGAGAGCTTTTGTTTGTGTTGGTTGGGTCTAGGCTGGTACCACAGATATGCAGGTTACAATATGTACACAGGATCCCGCTGACGAGGTAGAACTCAGCTAGAGAAGGTTTTCATTGCAAATCAAGTTGATTTTGTTCCTCCCATTATCAGCAGCCTGCAGCTTAGAAGTTTATATTTAGGAGTCCCTGCTGAAGGGGAATACCAGTATTAGACTGATGTCTACCCATCCAGGGTGCATTCACACATTGCGCATGGTGGCCATACTGGAGGCCACCATGTCATGTGATTGGTAGTTCATTGTTGCTATGTTTCAGCTGGCGTTTGATGCAAATTCAACTGTTCTCTAACTTGGTTTGCTATTATCACTTAAAATCAACATTAACAAACTCTTTTGTCTCGATTACTGTTTAAGTCGTTTACAAAAGCATACAATAATCATTTTCATACACTTTATCAGGGGAAATACGTGTTCAAACTCTCTTATTTCCGCGTAAACAATATTATTCGTTTTCTATTGACAGCTAAATGCAACTTGAAATAGTACTATAGGTGGCCTCCAATATGGCCGATGTGACGTCACGTGAATACTCCCTTACGTAGCTCAAAATTGCAATACAATTGTTCAAAATAAACAAATAAATATGTGGGCACACAAATAAATAACAGTTATTTTGTAAATGTATATTTTAAGTTCCCAAGATAAATAATGAATTTAAGGTAATAACTTTCAGAGAGTAAAGTTTCGATAACAATTCAGTTTGAAAACACAGGCCCTTGTTCCCAGGTCGTGTAGTACCAGAACAGTTGTCGTAATGCATTTCTATAAAAAAAGTAATAAATATTCTTATCGTTCTTTTTACGGGATATAATAAAATGACACACACGAATATAATCGTGTTAGTAAGTCAATTGATGTATAGAAACTCGTGCAAGTTTGAAGCATCTCATGAATTCTAGCTTACATAACCTGTGGTAGACAATATTTCATATAGGTTATATTTCAAGTTTTAAAGTCACATTTAATGTACAGGGCTTGTTGGCTATTAATATTATCTTATAGACCATTTACACTAGCATAGTATTGCTGCAATTTCTTGCTAGTAGATCCAATACACACTACCAGTTATTTCGAACACTTTTAACCGTGACATTGTGTGGCTACTAATTACAACTACTAATTGCATACACACACTTACCATGGCGCGTTTATACGACTTCAACATAATGAGTGTTCTAGCTATAATTGCTTAAGTAGGAATCTGCTCTACTTTTCGGTAATATTGCCAACAATCTCAACCAATGGGTGAGCGGTATAGTGTCACATGATAATATGCGATCATTTCATTAAGGTTCAAAACATTTCTCACTAGACACAATTTTGCAATAAAACAGTGCAAGTGCCATTTTTTGTTTGTTCGATAAAATAAAGAAATATCTTATTTAATAGATAGAGATGGCTCAGTCAGCACATAATATTGCAAGGTTTTCCTTAGTCACAAGGTAAATGTTGGGACTGAATCCTACTAACAGCCATCGGATATTCCTTCCCTACTTTTACAATTACCACAAAGCAAGAGAGAGTGACATGAATTATACATGGGCACTGGGCATGTTGACTACGAAAGTGATTACATTATTAATGCCATATAATTATTACTATTATTAATTGTTTAATCTTGTCACCACAAAACAACATAAGTAAAAAGGAAAAAAGTCTCTTGACAAGAAACGGCGTCGACGCTAGCAAACAGTATGTTATTATTATTACACACACATATTTATTTATATATATATATATATATATATATATATATATATATATATATATATATATATATATATATATATATATATTACTTTTCAAGTATTCGGGGACATATGTGTACCTGTAGCAACTTTCTGAGGATTGTTGCCGCCAATAATGTACTAAAGAAGGAGGTACTGACTTACCCTTGGCCTTATTATTATTATTATTATTATTATTATTATTATTATTATTATTATTATTATTATTATTATTATTATTATTATTATTATTATTATTATTATTATTATTATTATTATTATTATTATTATTATTATTATTATTATTATTATTATTATTATTATTATTATTATTATTATTATTATTATCATTATTATTATTATTAATATTATTATTATTATTAATATCTTATATTTAATCATAATGTTTTTTGCTGGTAAAGTATTAATGATGATAGCTCTTCACGTAAACAGTCACAGTTAAACAGCAACAAAGCTGGGCGCACGCGCTAATCAGCTATAATAATCACCCCCCTCCCCCCCCCCCCCCCCCTACCAAACCAACGCAAGTGGCTTCTCGTTATTACCAACGCATTGCAGACTAATTTACATTAATGCCGACACTTAATGTGGACGTTACCGTTTTGCTAATTGGCCATGAACGCACTCTGGTCAAAATGTTAATGGTTCAGTCTCAATTTAACACGATCATTTCGTGCGGCGTAGTTCATGCATGGATTTCAAGCGGTTCGTATTGCAGAGTCAAGAGTCAAGTTCAGTACAGGATTTGTTGTAACGGAATTGTTTTATTACATGCTGTTTTCCATAATATGAAAAATAAATTAATCCATAGCAACAACAAACAAATCACGTATTTAACTTGACTGTGCAATGAAACACAAAAACGGTTTCATGTTGACGAATGAACAACGTAGTGAAAGGGAAACTTTCTTCTTAATTGCAATTTATCAAGATCCGTGTGTTTGTTAATGGCTGCTTACTGTTTATAACTATACACTTCGTTGGTTTGTCCTGGTTAGGGTATACAAACGAGGTATTTTATTTTATTTTACTATAGGCTCCTAGCAACACCAAAATACAACAACGATACAACAATGAAACAAATGAATTGAATCGATAGACAAACAACAAGATGTCAAAAAATAATTTCTTCTGATTTTGGAAAACAAAACAAAACAAAAAACAAACAAATACACAAACAAAACTTCCACTTAGTCGTTGTCTATCATTTAAAGTTTTAAATGGCGAGCAGTTACTATTGCCTGCTACACTTTGTAAGTAAGTAAGTAAGTAAGTAAGTTTTATTAGCCTGTAGATTGGTACATGATACAAATGTTTGTCCATCAGTTCAATTCATTTGAACCATTGTTGTATAGTCCTGATGTGACGTCAGTTGCGGGTTCCCTATAGGGGTGCGGTAGCGCGTTGGGCCAAGCCACGCGAGCGCTTTCCCTAGCGCCACTCTTATCACGCCTCGAAGGACGCACTTAGCACGATGTTGCCGACGCGAAACTATAACATATGGAAACCTCAAAGTTTCTTTAATCGGTTGACTTTTACCATGAGACGATCCAATACAAATTACATCCCGATCGGATGATGCGTATGCAAGTTATTAAGACGTAAAGATAGTTAAAAAATACTTTTTTTTTAGTTATTTGGTTTATTTATACATTTATAAACCATTTCTGTATTGCACATATTCAATGTATGACCGAAACTAAACAAGGCCACATGGCTATTTTTATAATTGTATAACTAACACTATCAAATACAGTTCCACACAACTGATCTGTTGCACAAACACGTTGGTGCTTGATTGGCGCATGTGCGTTACAGACATTTGAGAGCTTTATAAGCGAGATATAATCGCACCAATCGAAACTGACATTAATCGATATTAATCGCAAATTAAATCGAAGTTTCATTAAAGCTTACAACGGGATTTTGCCAAATAGATCAATTATGTGCAGCCATCTTAAACAAGTCTCATCGAACATCAAGTAGGTATGCGAAACTTTATTGCAAATATCAACAATGCATAGGCTAAATGGCCAGTATATTATGTAGGCCTAGTCACTTGTTTTCTATTTCACATATGAAAGGAAGTATCTGTATAACACACGAAATATCATTGTATGCGATATCTTCAACCATGATGGAAATACACGGCTCATTGGCACCACTGCTGGGCTGCCCTGGATGCCATACGGAGAAGCCTGTCTCTTCTATTGGTACCCCTGAAACACGATATATAACATTCAGGGACGGTCTTAGGGCGTGGAATGAAATTGAAACAAAATATGTTTATATGTAGGGATTGTTCAACTTTGTAGTGTTTGAAGTAATACGGCGACGGGAGTTTTGTCCCCTTTTACATCAGACATGGCTTCACCGTGGACTGGAGGCTGGACCTATTCTATTCCAGGACTGAACGAGAATAATCGATGATAGGAATTGATCAATTAGAAGGAAGAAGTAGACAGGGGTAAATGGGGGCAAATTTTTCCGCCTCTTTCGAACGGGAATTTCTGTAATAAGTTCTACCCCCGGGTCTATGCAGATAATTACCAAATACTGTAGCATATTTCCCCTTGGCGACGTATTTGAGTCCGGCATGGATCTGATTGGGATTGGTCGATCCTGGGGACTTCGGGTTCTTGACAGCAAACAGGTCCCTGACAACTTCGCGTTCGGCTGGCGAGTTTATAATGACGAGATGTCCGCCATCTTTTGAGCAGATTTCTTGCGCTTTAGGCCATGTTGTAACGTTGTGATTGAACTTGTAGAATCCGACGTCAGGGTAGAGTCTGTAACCAACAGGTTTGGGTGGTTCCCGTTTGGGGGTTGGAGGGATGGTAGGGGGGTATTTGTAAGATGCTGGCGTTGCAATATCAATAAGGGGGGGTATTTCTTCATAGTTCCTGCCTGTTGATTGCTGTCCTGGGATAAGAGGGGGCGCTGAAACATAGAGATATTCTGCCATTACTACCTGATAACAAACGCTGCTTTTATCATGAATTTGTTGTAATGGTATTTATAGCCACAAAACATATAGCTCGTGAATTAATCATGACGACAATACGAAAAATATTTTGTTTTCAATGTGAATAATAAGACTTCGAAGAAAGTTATAAAAATTATACAAACAAAAGGAACAAAAGTTTTATATGAAGAATAGCATAAGCTAAAGGAACTTTTTACGGAAAGAAAACTACGTTTTATATTGAGAAAAACAGTGCATAATAAACTACATTAAGCGTACCATGTTTGGTAGCGCTTATGCCATATCTGGTAAGACCAAATCAGTTGATAAGAACGGTAGAAGAGACAACCAGTCATCTTGAAATTACCTCTCCAGAGGTTTTTTCAACTCTTTCCTCATGGTAGAGGTATCGGGTTTATTCAGTTGTTCAGTGCGTTTTATCGATTGGTTAGTATAATGTTATTTATTTTGTAATGTTAAAATGTTAAAAACTCAGATAATTTTAATACACACACTGTATATAATTGTGTAAATAAATAAATTCACATTTAGACAGTCTACCCACTCAGTAACGAAACTGATTTTCAGTGGGGGACTTTAATTTAAAGCGACTAAACCAACCCTGTAGGCTCCGAACACCATCGACGAGTGAGCGGTAACCAATACCCTCTATGATTGAAATGAGTTGCTCTTGTAGAGTCTAAAGCGAAATACATACTGGTTAGATAAATGGTTGTTTCGAGGCACGTTCTCGCTTCGTCACAGAGCGATGAGGTTTGCTTGACGTCGATATCCCAGTGGCTGGATATCTCTCCGTCTCCTGGCAATATCCCAGCATCTTGCTTGAACACAACCTGCAACAAAACACGGTCAGCTGTCTACCCAAAGTCCGTAAATCCCCTAGCGGGGGCTCGTCGAACTTCACCAAACCTCTGCCAGGGGATCGACGGACCTTGGTGTCTACCACACAAAACATTTCTACGTTGTGTAACTTAACTTGAGGACCGTGCTTATGTGCTGGCAGCATGGTTTATATATTCAAAGACATTTGTAGGATTATTTTCTTGACCTTCCCACATTAAAAGATCGTATTATATTGTATCTATTATGTATTATAACGTTATATAGGTACGTCCCACACAACACTTCTAAAACCACGCTTTTTAACGTATACTCCTGATTTTATAGATAACATGAGGACGTAGAATCTATTGAATACTACATTGATTCGCATTAGACTCTCTTATATGAGATGTAAACATAACTGCGAGAAAGACCATATTTGCATTCCTCGGCCCGGATTCACAAGCGGTCCTAAGTCTTTTTTTAGTCTTAACTCTAAGCCCGGCTTAACTTTAAACCTCGTATGAATCCAGGCCTATATCCCATGAATAAGTTTCTAATTCCTGGTAGAACAAGGACACAATGGCCATTCAAATAATATAGTTTAAAGTCTGTTTCCAGATATTTTCCTGGATTCACAAGTGGTTCAAAGTTAGGCCGGTCTCAGAGATAAGACTTAAGACCGCTTGTGAATCCGGGCCCTGAGCTATTTCATCGGATCAGTGCGATCACGACATGAGAGATAACAGTTATTTAAATTTATATTCTTATATACTTTTGTATTTTGTATTTTTTTAATTTTTTCAAATTTTAAAAACGTTTCAAATAAAAAAAAAAAAATCACATTTAGAGTCTACCCACTCAGTAACTAAACTGATTTTTAGTGGGGGACTTTAATTTAAAGTGACTAAACTAACCTTGTAGGTTCCGAACACCATCGACGAGTGAGCGATAACCAAATCAAAGATCTATATTTCAAATACGAAACATATAAATCAGTGATTGGACAGTGCGAACACCTGCGGACAAATGCCAGAATCAACAAGGCCGATTCAGAACCACTTTGAATTTATTGAGTGCTTCGTTACTAGGACGGCTCCAAAGTCACCGTTTACTTATTCCTAAGCCAAGAAGTAATGGAACCGAATCCACATTAGAAGTTACAAAACTTCTAATATATTACAGTAGTGTATATTTGTTAATGATTGTCCACATACCTGTGAGTGCCATCTACCCGTCTTGTTATAGTGGCTCCTAACAAGGATCTTCATTGAGGTTGACTCACTTATTGACTTATGTTCATTGTGGCTACTTGCGTACACGCATGATGCTACAGCCAGTAACACGCACACCCACACACTTGTAGCAACCATCATCTCTTCTTTCACAGACACTACTGGTTACGTTTCACACTGACCCTGCATTTAAAGCGGTTTATTATCTCTAGAAATAACGTTAAACATACAATAATTTATCTACATATTTTGAGAAATGGATTATAAAAAATTAGTACATGTTTATTTATATCCGATAATTCTTGTAATATTTATTATCGGCAAAGTTAATTCTGACGATTTTTGCGCACGATTCAAGGAAAACGTTATCAATGTGTTGACCAGAGCTTCATGGAATAAGAATATCAAGTGTGATTGGGTGACCTAAGGGTCATGTATATCTAGGTTGGGTATTTATGATGAATTATATTCATTGCAGTTTTATCCGAAAGGCTCAGGATGATAACTTCATGACTGTGTCGTTGTATAGTCATAATCGAGTAGGGCCCAGTGATGACTCGTCGCTTGTATAGGCTGGGCTGTGTAGATTATATAGAATTTAGAATGTATTTAGATTAGTCATCCAAATAAAAACTAAGAATCAAAGAACTTCGACGAATTAAAAGATGGAAACATAGTAGAACAGGTAAAACGTTATATAAAACCTAGTAGTTGGACTATACACTGTTCCTTGTCAAATCAAACAATTAAAACCGCAATATTTCGAGCCCTGATCAGAGCTCTTCATCGGGCGAATTCAAACTCAAAATTTGAAAAAAAAATTTTGGTTTGAATTCGCCCGATGAAGAGCTCTGATCAGGGCTCGAAATATTGCGGTTTTAATTGTTTGATTTGACAAGGAACAGTGTATAGTCCAACTACTAGGTTTTATATAACTTCGACGAAGATGAAACACTTATTGGATCTGTTTTGTATTTGTATGCCTTATATCGAAACGTGTGTGTTGACTTGGATAGTTTACATTAAAAGACGCTCGTTTGATTCGAGTTTTTCGCCTAGAATTTAGAATTAAGTCAATTTGAATTTGACGGTCTTGTAAAGATTCCCTGATAATTAGAAATACGTATTTTTACTTTTTAGCAAAACATTTCTCTAGATTTAGCATACATTATTTTTAAATTTAGCATTTTGTTGCATTTATATTTTTCTTTCCGTCAAAACCATGTACATCAGGGGGTTTCTGCACTTTTAATAAATATTAATGTGCAGGTAGGCCTACTAGTTAAAATCTATTCAGTTATAACTTTTAACTTCTTTAGGGAGTAGAAATGCAGTTCTTTACTAAATCTCAATTGAAATGGGAACACATTATTTTTTGTAAAATTAGCATTTTGTAGCGCTTTCAAAAATAAAACCAATAAGTAAATGACCAATTTAGCATCTAAACCGTAAAACGCTAAATTAACGTATCTCTACTGATAATACGTTGCCTAAGCGAGCGCATAACGATGTATCAACATTCCTAGGACACATCTGACGTGACACTGTTGAGAGTAATCACACGAGTGCCAAGACTCAGTATTTTGACCCCAGTATTTTTGAGAATTTCAACACTACAAACCACAAAGTCACGAAAAGAACGAAATAATGCAGCACGAACATAGTTTTCGGGAAAATAAACCATTCGATAATATTTTTAATCATCTGAGTGAATAAAGATTATCTTGCACATCCATACACTATGAGAAATGTTACTTTTATTTGGTATATTGGAAAATATCAGGTCTACAACATGTAAGCGTTTCACCATGGTTTCCTGTAAGTTTTATTTATTCCCCAGTCTATGTTTAGAAATATGGAGTGACGGAACGGAAATTGAAGCAAACTAGAACGGAAATTGAATGTAGCCTAGTAGGTGTTGAATGAAAATGATGGAGGGATGATTTTGTTCTATGAACGGTTTTCGGAAGAATGAAGCTTCTTACACCACCGACCTGACCTGTTGATTTCCTAGTGTTGAAAACTGGTTCATGGGGAAATAGAAGTTTAGTAGTCTATTGATGGTTCAGTTTTATTGCAAGTTTGGATGTATTTATTTTTCTATACTCAATTCCAAAATAGTACAACTACACCAATAAAATTAACTTATAACAATGTATGTGTATAATATAATATAATGTTATGATTAATTTTTGTAGCCGACTCGTCTGGGCCCGGGGTAGTGTAGGCCTAAGGCGACTCTGCCAGTCGTAAGAGGCCACAAAATGATACCCTGTCTTTTTTCCGCTCACTGCCCCATTTAAGATTCCTCCACCCACCTGGCCCTGCCCTCCCTTGCTAGACTCCCCTTATGACGACCCCCCCATGTATAACGGATCTGATGTCGATTACGTCGTTATACAACAACTTATCAATCAATCAATCAATCAATCAATCAACTGTCAATCGTTCCCTGTTGTTTTTTCAACAATCAATCGCATATTCTTCACATTTGATCGTGTTGCCATAGTTGAACTATTGAACATTGTTGAAACGGTAAAAGCCTGCTTTATACATAAGACTAAGGTTGGAATTCATAGTCGGCCCCTACACCTAGGGGCACCCATTGTTGCTATGGATTTGTTTTGTTTATGGCAAATAACATGGAAACAATTGTTACCTTAGCAACAATGGGCGCCCCTAGGTGTAGGGGCCGACTATGAATTCCAACCTAAGTTATTCATTATTTAAACAGCAAGTTCCCCTCTAGCAGAGCATAAACCCTCTTGTGAATTACTTTGCCTTCTTCAAAACATTCAAGTCGTACAATATTCCGAAACACAAATGCGCTAATTGTTGCTAATTGCTAATTTCTAATTGCTAATTGCCCCCAGTAGCTTTACACGATCCACCTTCAACGTATTGCAACGACAGAGAAATCATTTTTATTTAAATGGTCTCGACTTTGAGTTTGTCAAAAGAAAGATTAAATATTTCACTCGAGAAACTAAACTCCAATTAGCATCGACTTAATGAGAAACTGGTGTGTGTGGTTGATGTCTAGGCCACCGTTGCTACCTCAAGTATTAATAAGTCCTGTTAAGGAATTATAATTAGACACGGTTGACTTTGTCTCTTTGTTTTCTTGAAGAAATAATTCTCCTTTTCCTTTGAAAGGAATAAAGAACCAACCCATGGGATGGCGCAAACAGAACTGGGTAATTCCCCGATGTTGCTATACTTGGCAACGTTGCAAACACAAAACAATGCTTATCAAAAGAATATTATTAATCATTTCTCATATTGTGATCCTTGTAGAAAGGCTGCTAACCAGCTTTATCTGGCATCCCTGACTTTATGTATTTAAAAGCCCTAATCTAAATTGTCGTTTTAGGATCGCAATCGTACAATTATTTCGACGTTACGATTTAGTTGTGAACAGCGTCATAAGACCCACGTACGTTAACTATTTCACGATTTTTGGATTGCGATTGCGATACCGATAACGAAAAGATTGTTGTGTTGTTTAAAATTAAGGGTGGAAATCATGGTCGTTCCCTACCCCTAGGGGCGCCCGTTGTTGCCAGATCATGCTCGTTTTTCCCGTTATTGGAGACTCAAACTACCACACAGACAGCAATTTTATGAAGAATACATGTACCCTGTTTGTTTACAATTTAATAAATTGTGTTTCTAAAAAAAAAAAAAAAAAAAAAAAAAAAAAACACAGATAGCGCTGCTAATTGCAACCTTCTTATCTGCCCCATTGATGATTTAATAATAAATCAACAATGAACAATGACAGCAAAACTCTTCCTCGTAATAGATCTATGTCTTGCCACCCGAATGCATCTAGTCGTTTTTGAGTGGCCATGAGCAACAACGGGTGCCCTTAGGGGTAGGGCACGACTATGAATACGGACCTCAGTGGATGATGAAGAGAAATTATTGTATGATGCCAAATACCTGTAAAGTAAATCAATAAAGAATATTAAAGTAGTCGTACAGCAACTACGGGAACGCTTTCGTCATCAATCAATGACGTGTTTACGGTCTCGGCCAATGAGAGCAGGTATTTGAATTAGCCACGGCCGCTGGTTGGCTGCCGCTCACCCACCCGTGACGGAAGCATTACCAAATATGTTGTACGACAACTATACATTGATGTGCGTTGCAGAATGCGGCCCCGGGGTAGTTCATCGTGACGGAAGTGACGTCATACCACGTGGAGACAATCTTCTATCGTCAGAGTCTTAGTCTGACCCAGTTCTAACGACGCTCGCTTAATTAACTTAAAAGCTCGAGACGTGACTTTTCCTGATTGAGTGAAAGTGAAAATACGGTTCACTTGGTCCATTTTCTTTGTTTTACTCCAGTTTCCGACGACTGTCAAAACAAACAACTTACAAAATGAAACCTTGTGTTGGTTTTCTTTTTTTTTATGAATACTTTGGAAATACTACAAAAACTGGTTTGTACTTTTTTAGTGTAATGAATAATGCATAGTTTTTATTAATGCTTCCAATACAGAAGGTCCAGGGTTAAACATTGTAAAGGTTCTTACATCTAGTTGTGTACTGGGGTATATAAACGGTGACTTTGGAGTCTCGTCGTAGCATCGAAGAAATGAAACATGAATAGAATAGACCTTCCCGAGAAGGTTTTAAACAAACCAGAGATCATAACAGTTTTGCAACTGGCGTATTTGTTCCCGGTTTTTGTTCTCTTTCAGTTACCCACTTTCTCCCACCGTCCACTCGACAGTCATGTAAAATTCTTCGTACGAGATAAAAACTCACTCCTCGCATATTATTCTATAGCAAATTGAAATGTTGAGCCAATGAAATTGTATTCTCCAGTTCTGAAATGATTTCTTCATGAGTTTATTTTCCGTCTCCGGAGACCAACAAACTTCGAATTGTTTTCGCGAAAAAGTTATATCTAATATGCAATATGGCTTTTCATTTCTTGTTATTCATCTATTATTATTATCATCCCCAACTTCTCGAACAATATTTTCTCGGCGCTCAACTTAAACCTCGTATTTTTCGTGTAACTTTAAATAGTATCTAAGGTTTATGTTTGTTTTTATTTCAAACGAAGCCGTCTGGAAAATGAAAAGTGAAAAAGAAATTGAAAAGAAAATATTAAATGTGTTTTCCTCATTACATTATTTCGTACAGCTACTTAAAACCGTAGTAAGGGGACGCGGAATTGGTTCCACACGGAACAACTCCCACATTTTGCAATCCCAAATGTACCCGATCTGTAGTGCGGTGGGGGGGGGGGGGGGGGTAATCCCCTCCATCTCCCCCCCCCTATCGCCCCCTGTTTGTCACTATACGAACAGTGTCCAACCAATAAGTTCCACATCGACACAAACCTTATCAATTTTAGAAAGTTTTGTTATATGTATTTTACCGTGAAACACATGTTTTACCATAACCAAAGTAGCCCTACACATACACAAAACCAACATGAGCTTCTTTTCATTATTATTAGATTATGAAAAACAAAAACCATAAAAATTAAAAAAAAAACAATATAGAGACTTTCCTTTTCCCTTTGAGTATTTGTCGGAGTGTCTCTGTGACGATAGAGACGTCGTTTTCAGCCCTCGCTCACTGGTTTTTGTTGGTGTGGCGGGGGGGGGGGGGGGGGGGGGGGTAGAGAAGGGGTTGCGCTCACAACTCAACAGTCTAATTATCAGTGCTGTGTTGTTTCATTACTGACTATCAACTCGACTTCAGAGGAAATTTGTTGAAACTTTCTATTATACAAACAGTGGATGAAAGTTTGTTCATATTAATAATAATATTATTTATTATTTCTAGTTGGTTTATGCG
The DNA here is from genome assembly GCA_945910005.1 of Isoperla grammatica. Classification (NCBI taxonomy): domain Eukaryota; kingdom Metazoa; phylum Arthropoda; class Insecta; order Plecoptera; family Perlodidae; genus Isoperla; species Isoperla grammatica. Next base: position 3,421,766 of record OX246750.1, read on the forward strand.
GGAACGCAACCAGAACGTTCTATTGTGTTAATGTATTACACACAGATTGAATGTAGTTATAAATGTAATTCGTGAGTGTTAAGTTATGCACAGTTTGTCTGCAAACACATTTGAAGAATGGCGGTTGGAGTCTGGTGGGCTTTCATTAAGAATACTTTTTAAAGTCGGAGGTGATATTAAGGGAACACGAAATCACTGATATACAATTAGCAGCACATTAAATAAAAATTCACAAAATGTAAGGAAAATAATAGTTTAAACATCAAATAAAGTGACGGAACTAAGACTTTGATAGCGGGAGAATATTTTTAAATAAAACATATCACACAAACAGTAACCACAGTCATGAAAAACAAAAACACTCACCAAGTGTGTAAATTTTCGAGAGCGTCCGCTTTCTTCCTCAGTTCCCTCGCGTCTGAGGAAGAGAGTGGATGCTCACGAAAATTTACGCACTTGGTGTTTTTATTTTTCATGACTGTTCGTGTAATGTGTTTTAATTAAAAACCAAACAATGGAGTACAGATATCGATAGACATACACACACACATCAAGGTAGACATACAGTCATCAAGGGTGGTACTGATAATATGATCTTTATGATAAGGATTAGGGGTCGGTATGAGACTAGTTACATTGGGGCTAGTCTAGTGTACATCTGTCGACAAAAGTAAATCAACACTTAACAAGAACAACACAGTTAACAAACACAAGTAGACACCTGTTGATACCACAACCACGATCTACAGTGGCAACTTGAGCGGAAGTTATGTTTGTTGCATGGATAATTATCTACGCTACTAATTGCTTTCCATACAATGCGTAATCGTGCGTGCTTGTAAATGTCTAAGGTTGGAATTCATAGTCGGCCCCTACACCTAGGGGCACCCATTGTTGCTATGGATTTGTTTTGTTTATGGGAAATAACATGCAAACAATTTGTTACCTTGGTAACAATGGGCGCCCCTATGAGGGGCCGACTATGAATTCCAACCTAAGACTGTCTCCATCTATCTGTTCAAATGCACAACCTGATACAACGTATTAATTGAGATCTCTTTCAAGTCTTCTCCAGCCATCCAGTCCAATTTATCGTTAATTTGGGGCCATCGTCGAGATGTCTTTGTAAGCGTTCAAGGACTTTGTCCCGTGATTCGTTATCTTAACCCTTAGTGGCTAGGGGGGAGGGGGGGGGGAGGGGGGGTTCTTCACGCAAGAGACGTCTCCGATAGTGCTGAACAGCAGCTAAATGAATTAACGGTGCGACAATTTGAAGAGATAAAGCAGATGTCTACTTCCTCATCTCATGGCACGGATTTTGTTGGAGACAATTTATTTTTAAATGAAACTTTTTTCTGCTTTTCAAAATACATTACATACAACAGCCATGGGTAACTTGCAGTTCAAACCAAAAATCAAGTTTACTCGTAAACGCTCAATTGTGTGAATTTTGTGAAGTGACAATTATTTTAGCCAACTTACATGGAAACCTAATCGAAATTTATCCATCTGTAAAACTACACACGTGTGTAGTTTTAACATATATTCCGGGTCAATAAGTGTCTGCGTGTGACACATTTATTTCTCGATGTCAAATTAATTTACATTTCTATTTTGTCGATTATTAATTATAATTTTTTGGCATTACCTCCGACGTTCTACACGTTTAAGTCAGATATAAATCTGTACGTTATATCGAATGCCAAGTGTCACTGACGTGGGTTCTGATTATTTAATTATAAATTCAATTAAGAAACAATATCAACACTTAACAACTCAAGAACAACACAGTTTACAAACACAAGTAGACACCTGTTGATAACACAACCACCATCTACAGTAGTTGTTGATATCTGGAGAGAGCTGAGTTATTGCTGTTCATGTATTAATGAGCTTTCAACATATATGGTATGAGACTTGAGTAAGTTAATGGTAGGACAGAACAATACCATTGTTGATTGCGAAGGGAACCCGCAACGGACGTCACATCAGGACTACAACAATGGAATACATGAATTGAACTAGTGGACAAACAATCAGTTGTCAAAATAATAAAACTGCAACCATGCAAATAAAAACAAGTGTAGCGATAGTAACTGCTCGCCATTTAAAACTTTTAATGATGGACAACGACTAAGTGAAAGTTTTGTAAGTGCATTTGTTTGTTTTTTGTTTTGTTTTTTAAAATCAGAAGAAATTATTTTTTGACAGCTTGTTGTTTGTCCATCGATTCAATTCATTTGTTTCGTTTTTGTCTTTTGGTGTTGCTAGTAGCCTATAGCGGTGGAAGCGGATGCTTCTGGTATGACCACCCTAGCCGGACAGGTCGAGGTGGTGAAGCCAGACGAAAGACAAGCCACGTCCTCCCCTTTCATTTTTTCTCTCTATACGTCCTACTTGTCCCTGTCCTCCAAACACCCCCGACGATATGATCATTGTAGCTGTCGAGTACGTCGTCTTTAAAGAACAAATAATCTTATTAAAGGAAAGGTCAGGTGAAAAACTAAAAAATCAACAATGAGTCATAAGTGCATGAAATTCAGTTATGTGTAAAATAAAATTGATATAGGTTGCTTCAATGCAAGAAAAAAAATAGTTAACATTTAGCTATTCTATAAGATTCACTTCGCCAGCTCTGCTGCATTTTTCTTCTAAAGCGTAGTACAGCTGTATCGGTTCTGAGCTCGCTAGCGCCTTCCCGATAGACAGAGCACTCATTGTGTAATACGAGACCAGCCACAACACTCGGCGACTGCGGACAGTGCCGCTCAAAACAGATTGCAACTTTTCTACACATCAAGTCACAAGAAAATTAATTGCAGGGCATTTTGTAGAAGTACACGTTCGTACTATGAAGCATGTTATCGGTAGAGAAACGATGCACATTAAAACTCCTCACTGATTTTTGATAAGTCCCCTATCTTAGCGGTGGTTTTACTATCTCGAGGCAACATTTTTTTTTTTAAATTGGAATTACCATGAGCAAAGTTGCTCGGTGCTACTTGTTAGTAAAAAGCCAAAAAATCGTTTTTCTTTAATTTTTAACCGCCTGCTTTTTAAGTATGGTATCTTTTAGTCATGTTTTCCATATTTGAGGGTGTACATATACAAATGATAGTTTTTTAGTTTTTCACCGGACTAACCCTTTAAACAACAGTGTCTAACAGGTGTTCTCCTTGTTACAGGTACCTGGCTATCGTGCGCCCCCTCAAGCCTCGTATGTCGAAGGTCAACGCGCAGGTCACTATTGTTGTGATCTGGGTGGCAAGTATGGCCTTGGGTTCACCCTGTCTTCTCTACTCAGCCACCTACACATACAAGTAAGTGCGGGCGGGTTTTGTAAAGTACACTTAGGAACAGATTTAAAATACACACATAATTGTGTCAAAAAACAAAGTTTTCAAGAAAGAAATAACGTTAACATTTTAATAGACAGAACTCGCTAACGTTTCCGTATCGATATCTTCAAAAGCTTCTATAGACATTTAAAAAGTTATTATCACCCATATTTAGTTTTCAATCAGCTAAACCTTTTAACATTTTCAAAAATAGAAATTGTTACGTTTGTTATTTCTTTAATTTATTAATTGGAAATTATTGAATTAATTTTAGAAATCATTAAAATAACTATTTCAATATTTGAAAGTTTTTATTTTCATTGTTAAGCTGACTCAAAAACAAATCTCGGGTAAAAACCACTTTTTTAGCATCTTGAAGCCTTCTTAGATACCGTTAAATCTGCTACTATTGCCGTTAGAACGGGGAGCACCACTTAAAACCGTTATTAAACAGTCTCGGGGTCTCGCATCGTCTCTTTGGTAGGCCTACTTATCTTATAACCTATTCCATTCCTTTTCACTGTACGCTTTCAATTTACATCTGGCGCAGTTAACTATTTACCACACAAAAGCTATATAATTGATGCTCCCCTCCCTTCGGTCCTTTGAGCGCAGAACAGAACCATGTTAATAACTTAATACTCGCAGCCAAGTGTAAATGCAAAACACGAATACGTAATTAAAACGAAGTTACATTCAGGGAATGACACCGAGTGCGGTTTATGCATGAAGAACACATTACCTGATGAATTATTAGACTAAGGTTTTCTTAGTTTGACGCTCCCCTGCTGCTCCCTCCATCGCTGTGACCACCCGACAATCATATCATGTTTATTCATTTCATATTATATTATTTATAATCAGTCATATTTGTTATGCTGGGCGGTAATCACATAACGTGGGAGCTTCAAACTATGTCACACTAAGGGCCGGTCTAACAATCTCCTATAAAGAACGTTATTTGTAGCAATTAAGCTATTTGGAGGATTTCAAGGGTTTTGATTGGTGGTTGCCATGGAGACAACAAGCTATTCGACGAATAAGTAATTGTTGGGACATTGTAAGACTGGACCAAGAATATCTTCACTCTAGTATACTACATTCCTTCCCAGCTATCCAAACACCCTAATAACCTATGTTAGTCACCTGAAGAGGGGCACATCAGGTGAATATGGTGTGCACCCTTTAACAGCATTAATACGAAAAATTAATTATTAAAGTGACAACGTAACTATAGTCACAACGTTACTTTAGTCACATTTTGGTCCTTATATTGTTTATTTCAATATGATGTAAGTTATATGTTCTAAGTTTCTGTCGTCCAAAGTAAAACACTGTAAGACCCCCACTGAAGTGTTGCTAATGAAATGTCCTAACAAAAAAACCTTACTGCACAAACGAAAGGGAAATCTTCATTCGAGTAAAAATACTACTAAAAATAAGTCGATTTAATTCAATCCCGTATTTGGATTTCGCTTGAATGCGTCAAACATTCGTTCTGATTGTCTCCATGATGTGGACCAATGCGTTCTTTGCAACCTCCAATCAGTCCTGAATGCCTGGCTCAAGATTCACAAGAGGTACAAAGTATTTTTTCTTGTCTGCCTACGCTGCGGGACCCCCGATTCTTTTGGTAAAAATTGCTTCAAAATTGTAAAAAAAAAAAAAAAAAAAAAGTCACTCTCTAAATAATTTAATGCTTATTCTTAGAGACGTTTATCTCTTGAAAATAATATTAATTGTAATTTTGAAATGTGTGTTGCAACAACACAATACAAAAGTTTAGTAAGATTATTATTTAAAAGGAATGTTTATTGGAACGAAAAAATGATCACAAGAAAAAATTTCTCAAATAATTCCATGAATTTGAACACGACTGTGCATGTAACAGTTTACTGCAATCTCCATTTATTTTTCTAGTTTACTTGAATGGACAAGTTCCATGATTCGTGTAGACTATGTTCACTCCCCAGTGTGCAAATAGTGTTGAGTTGTACTCTAAAGCTAGAGCATCTAATGATTTCCCTTGTGGATGAATTGACATCTTATTTATATGCAACCACATGATGCGATGGAATTGTAGACGGGTATTGCAGTGAAAATTATTATGTACACAATCGTACAGAGTACGGTACGGTCGCAAGCTCACGTTACTCTTAAGTAAAGATTTGATCTAATGGAGGGGCAAAAGATAGCAAGGAGGAAATATGTGGCAAACCTTTATTGGGCAACTAGGCAGAGAATGGCATAAGTTCCAACTCTGGGTGTTCGAAAGAAGAAGAAGAAGAAGAAGAAGATTTGTCTTTCAGTACAGTTCAATAAAATACTATATTCAATACATAATCTAGGGTTACTGTACTGTATTCCAATATTTGCATATAGGACTTTCCAGTCGAATGTTTGTCAGAATTTTGTATGTGTTAACTTTCAATGGTTTATGACATACGATGATGTGTAAGTCATAATTGTACATATTATGACATAGATCATGCACTAACATATTATTTATTTGCAGGTACAGCGGGCGAGTGCGTACAGCCTGCATCATAATCTGGCCCGACGGGCAACAAATGGCCTCGACTTTGGACACAGTGTAAGTGCGTGGTTCAAATAAGTTCCATACAATTAGATACAAGTTGTCATTCTAATGTAAACATTCGTACCAGCTTACAGATAATAATGTAGATATGAGTAAACGTGCTCAGACTGTTAGAAAAGTAGCATCATTTTTGTAAATGATGTCATAGATTAAATTAACTGTTTATACCCAAGATAAGGGGATGTTTTATGATCTACACCAGGCGATAAAACATAAATGTGTATCAAGGGTGTAAAAGAAACCTGACAACTCTTCTGCGATTATAATATTAGTGATGAAAGTTGAGCGTTATCTGGTATGTCTTCTTATATAAAAACAATCAATCATATATTTTTGGTTTGGACCGTATTCCGTTACTCGGTACATAATATGCTGTGAATATGATACTAATTGCATAATAATATTAAATATAATATTATTGACATTTTAAAATACAGCCCGATTTATAAGTAAAATAAAATAATTGTGGAAATTTTAATTGTAACACGATCAAATGCGTACGGATCAAAAAATCAAAGGTAGACTACTTACAATAAAACAGAAAAACCTGATGAAATACTTATTAAATATTTAAATAAAATGTAAGCCACACAACTGTTTAGTATTTACAACATTCAAATACCCAGTAAAGCTATACATATTAAAATATAACTTATTGAAAAAATAAACATTTTAAATTTACATTTTATGAATACATACACGTAACCTCATGTTTTTTTTTATAAACGTCGGAATGTTTAATCGACTTGAACACTCCATCTTAATTGGAATTAAGCACTTTTTTGGAAAGTAAAATTAAAACTGCAAGAACCCCTACCTTGTTCTAGAAAATTGCCTTTATATGTCCGTAAAACCACACTTTGAAACCTACGCATTTACAAATAAACTCTTGATACATTCGAAGACGTTGGTATCTTTAATCAAAATGAACACTGCAATTTAACTGTAATTAGACTCTCTATTGGTGGGTAGAACGTAAACTGCAAGCAACCTCACATTGTACGAGAAAATTTAGTTTTTAATTTTAAATTTAGGTGGCTCGTTGGTCCAGTGGTTAGCATCCCTGCTTCCAATGCAGAAGAAGGTCCCGGGTTCAAATCCCGCTTCAGGCAGAAGTTTTTTAACTTCTAAGATGGATTCAATTCCATCACTTCTTGGCTTAGGAATAAGTAAACGGTGACTTTGGAGCCGTCCTAGCAACGAAGCACTCAATAAATTCAAAGTTGTTCTGAATCGGTCTTGTTGATTCTGGCATTTGTCCGCAGGTGTTCGCACTGTCCAATCACTGATTCATGTTTCGTATCTGAAGTATCGATCTTTGATTGGTTATCGCTCACTCGTCGATGGTGTTCGAAGCCTACAGGGTTGGTTTAGTGACTTTAAATTAAAGTCCCCCACTGCAAATCAGTTTAGTTACTGAGTGGGTAGACTCTTAATGTGAATTTATTTATTTATTTTATTTAATTGCGTTTGTATCTTTGACACGACACTTCGTGGAGTTCGCATTTACTCTTCATTTATAAGAAGTCGTGGTTACGTTTAATCAATTTGAACAATACATCTTAATTGACATTAAGTCACCTTTTATTACGTCTTAACAAAACTGCAAGAACCTCCACCTTGGTCGAGATAATTGCGTTTATATGTCCGTAACACTACACTTCGAAGTGATTTTTTCGAAGACGTTGGTATGTCTCATCGACTTGATTACTGCATCTTAATTGTCATTAGGCTCTCTATTGTCAGGTATAAAGAAAACTTCAAGAAACGCTACTTTGTTTTGAGGAAAGTGCGTTTATGTCCTCGACATTACGCTTCTAAGACTAGGCATTTACACCCATAGTCTTGATTTGTTAGAAGACGTCGGTATATCTAATCGACTTGAACACTCCGTTATATTTGGCAAAAATTTAACTATTGGCAGGTGTAACGAAAACTGCAAGAAACTCACACGTGTTCAAAAAAATTGCGTGTATATGTCCTTGACTTTACACTTAAGACTACGCATTTACATCTAAACTCTTGATTTGTTGGCGAAGACGTTGTTATGTTAAAGAAGCCGAGATCAGCCCAGAATCAGTACAAAATTACATTATATTGGCTGGGGAAAACTCATAAATGTAAGTATATTTTACAATAGAAGAGTGAAAAATGTTGACGCTAGAGGGCGAAAATAACAAAGCCATATTTTATCAATTCACATAGAATGAGAATTCGACGACAACTCATATCCTACGAATGCGAAGGATGTTATTTTCCAATATCATGAGTTGTTTCCGGAATATTTTCTCCACGAAATTTTTTTTCATCAAAGGTCATGAACTTGAAAATTGAATTAGGTGATTGAACCTGGTATCGGCTCAGGATTCAATAATATGATCTATTTCAGTTCGACTTTGATTCAATGTGATTGTTTGCCTGGAGGTTCGTTGAAGTGACCCAACCATCCACAATCAGGTTTATCAATCAATTTAAATAATAGCCTAAATCGTTATATTTAATTCAACCGTATTACTTGATAAGTAATTTCTTGAGAACGTATGTAGATCTTAATAATTGACGCACATTATTTTCATCATGATTTAAATTGATTGATGTAATTTTAAGACTCCAATGCTCACGCTTTGAGGTATTTATGTCGAACTTTGTCTGCCCATTACTGAATATAACCTACAATTATAAACAGTATAGAGAGAAAATAGAAAAACAGCAAAAAAACGACTACTGCCTTATTGATTATAATATTCCTGTACGATATACTGAACCACAGGGCGCTATAGATAGACTATCAGATTTTCGATAGCGAGCAGCATGTTTGAGATATAATTAAAAAATTGGAAATTTCGTGCAAATTTTTTACTGCGGGTATCCCTTGAGTGAGTGACGTGGATTTGTCGCTACATTTACATGACGTGAGCTCAGGAGACATACGTGATAATCACACGGTTGATTAAGCATAGCTTGCAAGATAGGCCATTACAAGCATAGTTAGAATATATCAGAGAAAACGCTGAGTTGTATAAAGGTTACCAATTTCATTGGTATTCTCTGAAAATTAATGTCAGGTAGTGAATGAGTGAAGCTGCCTTTAAATTCTACGTTAATGCCGTGTTTTATTTTGTTAGTGGTTTTTTGTCTCGCGATAGCGGCATGTACAGAGTTAAGATTTTTCGTTTTCATAGCTTCTTCACTTATAGACGGAAATGAAATAGTAATTTCTACTTCAAATACTTATTAGAACAAGTAAACCATTAATATATTTATGAAATGATTGAAATTTATTATAATGTGGCCATCGCATATTTTGCAGCAATTTTGTTTAGAAAAATATTTCAAATAACAGCAATGTGACTAGTTAACTTCTTTGACGATGTTGCCACAAAACTAATGGCGTTCAATCTACATTAAAGTTTGTGGTTGTTCTTTTACTTATGTATTCAAAACACTATAAAGAATTCCACACATTAATGTGCTAAAACATATCTCTAACATATGCTTCCCTGACACAACATGATTTTTACTCAATTGCAGATTTTAAGAGTGCGACTCACTTCTTAAATCCTGTTTTAAGTATAATTAAGCGAGCGAAGCGAGCGTTTCCACTTGACTCTTATGGCACTTCGTTCTGTTTTTTTGTTTGTTTGTTTGTTTTTTGTTTGTTTTTTTTTTTATGCCCGTCGATAGCGGTCGAACGGAAAGTCAGATCAATTTGAAATTTGGACCATCCACAAGCCTCGCTGTGGATTGAAGGTGTATAGTTTTGAGGCAAAATCGTTTGAAAAGTTACAAAGTTACACCATAGTTACTGCAAAATATTTTTCTGAAACAAAATGGCGGCAACATGTGAGATAGCCAGATTTTTCTACAGATTTTTCCGGTCACGAATATGTTAATGTAATGGCGATCTGATAAATATTGGCAAAGTTACACGAAAGTTGCTCGAAAATATTTTTCTAAAACGCAGTAACGGCAAAATGTGAGGTGGCTATCTTATAGTAAATTTTTGTCCGGTCACGAATATACTAATGTAAACGCGATCAAATACGTATTAGAGGCAGAAATTACATTTCTATTGCTGTCAATAAGTGTTAGTAACGGTGGCGGACCGTGTTGAAAACATGACCACGAAAATTCTTAGCAACGCACATTGCACTGCATACAACAATGTCGGAAAGTATAATAGCCATGGAAATAAGAACAATTTTTGCAATGCGCATTCTTGAATTGTTGTTAATTGTTGTTTGTATTAGCATTAAAATCTTTTCTCCAGAAAGTTCGTAGATATTGACGCGCTCGCTTATCAACGCGTCAAACAGAGCGTTTTCCTAGTTTTATATTTTGGTAATACTGTGTTATACTTGGGTGGTTTTTAATGCATTACCGTCCGTAGGATGTAGATTTAGCTAAATTTGTATTTATTAATTATTGACATGTAATACATCTTAACCATCATGATGTAATGGGGCTATATTACGCATAACAAACAAACAAACAAACAAACAAACAAACAAACAAACAAACAAACAAAACAACAAAAAAAAAAAAAAAAAAAAAAAAACAAACAAACAAACAAACAATTAAACAAACGAGTTGTTCATCCTAGACGCATAATAGGAGCCGCTTAACCAAACAAGGCGCCAGGTTCCTGCTCGGAGCAAAGGCACGTACAACTTAAACACTCGAGTAATTGTGCTACTTAAGTATCGCACTTGACTAAGTTGAGTCAAAGCGTCAAAGAAACAAATTAAATGCGCGAGAAAGACAAGAGAAAGCGAGAGAAAGAGAAAGCAAAAGTGTAAACAGTCTCGCAGGAGAAGAAAGTCTCTCCACTTTCAAAGCTGTTTCAGAAAATGGCAATTATAACTTTACCTAATGAGATTACGTTTAAAACTTAAACGATTAGCGATAAGGTAATTAATTAATTGTGGATTAAATTAAGGGTTGGGCAAATTGTTGAGGCGCAAAAAATGACACTTTTAACAACTGAAACAAACTTCGTTACCGAGGTATGAGATAGCAGCGGTATCAACATGAACTTTACACCCTTAATTACTTGAAAGTATCATTCATAAATGAATAAATGAATAAATGAATAAATGTTTAAGTGAATAAATGTATAAATGAATAAATGAATACATGATAAGTGATAAAGTGAATACATTAATAAATGAATGAAAGAATACATGAATACATGATAAGTGATAAACTGAATACATTAATAAATGAATACATGATAAGTGATAAAGTGAATACATTAATAAATGAATACATTATTAAATGAATATTTGAAAAGATGAATAAGTAATGGCAAAACGGAAAGGAAAAGAAATGAATCAGTTTCGTTACTGAGTGGGTAGACTCTAAATGTGAATTTATTTATTCTTATTTTTTAAAGTTTCAATACTGGCATACATGTAATCGGTGCCTTGAGCGGTCATAGATAAGGTATAGTACAATCCTCTGTGTTTTCCCGAAAGAAAATCAATTCCCGTAACTGAGATAGTAGGCCTAGAGATTATAAATAAGTAATTTGGTTGTGACAATAACGAAACTCGACAAAGAATTCTACTCCAAAACAAAGTTTCGTGAATGTAATATTACCCTTCGTTATTTTCCTCCGGAATTTTAAACAAGTTTATTTCGCCGTGAGAGAGACTTTCGTTAGAAACTTTTCTTCACTGTCTGGATACATTTCCACCGGATTTGCGTAGCGGTTTATGTTTTGGAAGTTTCGTCAAGTTGTGAATTAGCTTCTCAAAGGAGTGAGTGTAGCGTATGCTACTGTGCTACTGTGTTAGAGGGTGCCTCAGTCCTTGGAGGTGCTCCAAGCGAGAGGGTGTATTAGGCATTTAGCTGCTACGGGTACATTATAAGTCTGTGCACACTCGGGGGAAAAACCCTTAAAAAATAAAGGTATTAAACACGATTTAAGCTTAGTTCCCGTGACTACGGACTACGTATATCACGCAAGTTTAAGGCGCCTGGGATGAAGGCGCCTTGGTTCCAATCGGTTGCAGAGTGTGGTATACACGTCGAATTTACCTCAAGGCGGCGGCGATCCAACTCGCTTGGGCAAGCGAGTTGGAGGTAAGAATTCACTTGCAATAACGTAATTTCCGGTATCGCACGGTAGCCATACTGAGGTACTCTGTAAACATTTGTTTACGTTCTTCCGACACTTCATTGTTGCAATATTGCAGATGTCCTTTGACTGACACATCAACTGTTTTCAAACAAAGGTTCCGTATTATGACTGAAAACAAAGTATGAACGCGTAAACTCTGTTTGAAGACAATCATCTGCATGTGTTATCATTTTCTTGAACTTTTACCTGCACACATCAATCTATACGGCTTGAAACTGTGATATTTCCTGGATAACCTATGTGTCTTCTATTGACAGAACAAATGTAAACAAGCAGTGTGTACCTCATAATAGCCGCCACGTGACGTCTATTGAAAGCTACCTATACACGTCAAAGCGGCTCCGCGATGCACGGCCTGTGTTGTGATTGGCTGAATTCGCAGCCGGTGTAGATAAGGGCGCTTCAGATTGACGTGATATACGGAGCAGATTCCTCACTCGGCAACCGATTGAAAGCAAGGTGCCTTCATCCCAAGCGCGTTAGAATTGCGTGATATACGTAGTCACGGTTGTCCTAAAGACGAAACAGTGAAAAAGAAGTTTATTATGGAATATTTAGAAGGCTTCTAACTTGTTTTCACCATGGCTACAATCAGTGAGAAGCCCGGATGCCAAGGATAAAACAAGAGAGCTAAACTATCATACTAAATATTTTATATTTTAGGCACTTAATTGATTAATCAAGTATTATTAATAAATATGTTTCATGTCATGACAGAAAGTTGTTTGTAATCAGACAGCTCGGCAGCTATTGCTCCTAATAGACTCAATGAACAGACAGAGCTCGGAAAGTGATTTTTATCCCATGCCAATACCGCCTATCGTTAATTTTGTGTTTAATAAAAACTTATACTTTATTGAACATAGATCAATCATAATACAGTAACAACACAAAGGACATACATTTCTGAGTATAACAACTCTTAGTTTTCACACTACATAAATAAGTTATATTTGAAAACGACAATGTAGGTTGTGAAAAAAACAATAATATGTATAATGTTTTGGGGAAAAAGTTCGAATAAAAACCCACTGGATAATTTTGCATCGTTTACTATTGTACAATCTCCTAATAAGAAAGTTATTTGTGGCAATTAAGCAATTTGGAGGATTTCAAGGGTTTTGATTGGTGGTTGCCATGGAGAAAACAAGCTATTCGACGAATAAGACATTGTAAGACTGGACCTAAGGGAAACGAAAATAGTGGGATGAAGCAACTTCGATACAAAGTTCAGCATTGCATGGAAATCACTTGAAGCACGTGGGCCCGTCACAGCACAACCCCCCCCCCCCCCCCCCCCCCCAGCGTTGACAATCCCCTCAAGCCGTCGACTTGAAATTGTTGCCTCGTGGCTAACTTTTTTTTTTTTACATATTCATTTCATTTATCCGTTATATAACTTTAACAAAGAGCCAAAATCAAACGCAGCATTCGAGATTACGCTTGGCTGAAACATGGCAGGCTTAACCGTCATAGAAAACGGAAGCTGGAGGTAGAATATAATGCAAGGTAGAATGAGATGTAGTAACTTTGATAACATTGTGAATGCGAAAGCCCTGGCGAAATCACTTTCGAAGATCAAGTTCAGATAAGAGTAGACCAAGGAGATAATACTCAACCTCTTGGGAATTTTGTCTACTGATACCAACCTAAAAGATATCGCAACCTTTTGGAGAGTAAATTTGAAAGGATTCTGTATAAGGATTATAATCTTTCTTCTGGGATTTTTTATTATCTGGAAGTTTTGTAAGTCCCAGGGGATTTGATAAGGTTGAGAACATGTGTGGTTTATACTACGCTCGTCTCTGGGTGATTTTTCTTTGTCCTGTTTCTTTGTCACTTTTCATTCAGTTTTCCCCGCCCCCCCCATTACCCGTTCACATTTTCCGATAACTTTCATCATTTATTAATTCCTGTTTTTGGCTTTTTTCTTTGTTTTATACTTCGTATAATATACATAGGCCTTCCCCTCCTCTTCCCTTAAATTTTTGTTTTAACTTTTATATTTGTTTACTAAATTATTTACTGTCTCTACGATGGAAACACATTGAGTCAAAAAAGTTGAAAACAATATTTATAAAAAAGGGAATAATAAGGAAATGAGTAATACATTTCCATTACAGAACTACACACGATACATGAGAAAAGGAAATCAATATCCCTTTAAGAGAAAATATATAGTTAAAAAGAAATTTGGATTTATTAAAGCAAAATTTAAAAACAAATCTACATGGATCCTTACTATTCTTACTTCTACTAAGTGCTCGCGTTTCTTATATTCGCAGGTACAACAATATCACACAATTTGAAATTTATAAAGTGATTTAAAATATTTTTACCTGGTTTCCTGAGCCTGGATTCACAAAGATGCCTAACTCTAAGTTGTTCTAAGTTAAGAAAATCCTAGCTTGATAAATCATCTCTGGGTATTACTACACATTCACAAATAAAATAATATTAGTTAAATTGTTCATATTTTACTATATTTTATCTTTATGACATTGCAGAACGACATGTGCGTGATTTATATTATAAACTAGGACGTCTTAGCATTAAGGCACCTTTGTGAATCCGGGCCCTGGTTATTACTTTCTACTTATAATTATTTTTTGGGTTTCTCATGTCTGCAGGTACAACTTGGTACTTCTTCTTGTCACCTACTTCCTGCCCATGTGCGCCATGATAGCCTGCTACACAGCTATGGGGCGCGAACTATGGGGCTCCAGATCCATCGGAGAAATGACGCAGCGGCAAAGTGACTCAATCCGGTCTAAACGGAAGGTGAGCGAAGCAATAACAGTGTGACTCATGTTAGCTCTTGTATGTTATGTGAGACTATAAGCCACTGTATTGTATTTATTGTATTTTACCCGCCCGAGAGCGGGAAGGCCAATGTAGGGCACACATTGCCCTCTGTAGCCATGTACAAAAGTGGACTTATAACCTAGACTAAGGACTTAGTACGAAATATTGATCTTTGATTGGTTATCGCTCACTCGTCGATGGTGTTCGAAGCCTACAGGGTTGGTTCAGTCACTTTAAATTAATGTCCCCCACTGCAAATCAGTTTAGTTACTGAGTGGGTACTCTAAATGTGAATTTATTTTATTTTATTTATTTTAACTAATAATAGAAAGTGGCAAACAGGGTTTGAAGTTATTAAAACACACAAAGATTAAACAAACAAATAGTTCAAATTGTAAGAACACACTAAAAAGGAATCTTTAGAACACACGCAAATAACACGCTTAATTAATAAACAAAAGACAAAAAAAATATTATAAGTACAAAATTGTTCGGACAGACACGGTTAAAAAACATACACGCACTACTCACCGCGTTATATTTCGGCAACATCCGTCGCCATCCTCAGACGCGAGGCAACTCTGAGGATGGCGACGGATGTTGCCGAAATATAACGCGGCGAGTAGTGCGTGTATGTTTTCTAAACCGTGTTTGTCCGAACAATTTTTTACTTATTTTTTTAAGAAGAAATGCAACTTGGGAAGAGGTCAATCAGGAACTATGGTGGGAAGATCAAAAAGTATGGACAGAATTTGTAGAAAGAGCAGAGGAAGAAGAAAGTGAAGAGGATGAGCCGGAGGAAGTTAACATGAGGGAAGCGTCAGGCATGGCCAGCCGGCTTCGATGTACCTAGGGGCCAGAATATGATGGGATTATTTTCCTATCCCCTACCCGCCTTCATTGTTGGACACAGGGAGCAGATATATAACAAAAATATCATCTTCCGGTTTATGAGTCCTGGTGTGTGTTAACAAAAAAAAAAAGTTCAAATTGTAGGAACACACTGCTACCTATGTTTGCAAACCCCAAACTTGCGAGTAACTGCCAATAGGGTGGAACGAGCCACACTGCGAAATATTAGTGGAAAACCAAGCGTGCATGCAATTCAATTTAGATAACATTGTTTTATACTAAAGCCTAAAGGTTTATATTAATCTAAAACAGAAAATCCCACTCGTCGTATGTTTGTTTTCCCAACAGATTGAATTGAAAACATGCTCGAATGTGCTCGAATGTGCTCGAATGTGCGTATATGTTGAAGTTGAAAAATAAATAATAATAATAATGATGACGTGAATACGCCAAACCACATCCACCAACGATTATTTTTTCAATTCCATCCGAAAAAACATTCCACCAATTCTCTTCAAAGTTATGTCTACTGATTGCGTTTGAAGAGCAGCGAGGAGAATCGTGATACGGGCGATTCATTACGAAAACGCTATTAAATAGACTTTATATTAAATTACACTTTTATTTTCACTCTCAAAAAGTTGTTTGAATCAATATTTTTTTAGACAGTTTTTCTTTTTGTGCAACGTCTGGTTCTTTTCTCACAAACAAACATATTAATCGGAACAACCATTTTGCACTAATATTAATAAACATTTGCAAGTTTTAAGAGTTTCCAATCGATGTTTTTAGAACTGGAATAGAATATTGCTCGAGCTACCTTAATTGTTGTTTCATACTCATTCTAACACAAGTCTAGAAGTTATTCAACGATAAGGGCTTTGTCATTTATGCATGACATAGTATTACTAATTAATGTAGTTAAATTATTATAACTATTTGAACTGAGATTTACTCGTCACAATTAAAGTAGAATAAACGAGGTCAACTGTTATATAATATTGTCTCATGACACGTATGTCTACTCAACGGGAGTTAAATCACACAAATCCTTCATACCTGAATTAATATTTATTCGTGTAGAAGTAACGATTACAACAAATCTAGAAGCGATTTGCTTTTATGGTTCGTTTTTTTCAATCCTCATTAAAATATGATTTGATACTCTTGAATTATGAAATGTACAATACCTTTATCATTTACTTAGTACTGTGTAAGAACGAGGTTTGCATTTCGGAAGTAAAGTAATTGGGATTGTTATTTTAACTGGTTAAATCATTCTACAATCACGATCGTTTAAGACGGAGCTTGTCTAGGAATACCAATTAGAATGTAAAACTACAATTTATATGAAAAGGATAGTAATTCAAATTGTAAACAGTTCATTATTATGTTCACAATTTTATACCCTAAAAACTTGTTAAATAAAAACATATTACGACTGTTATTTGTTTAATTTTGATTTGGAGTGCTCGTTTTAGTGCCTAAAAATTAACCACTTTATATTTCTTTTCGTTTAATTGACGTCATCAAAATGATAGCACACCATCAAAGTCTGCGAGTCTGCTTCTCTCCCCCCCCCCCCCCCCTCCCCCACCTCTTGCAGTTCCCATCATTAATCGCAATTAGCTAGTGATCTACTCGTATTTCCCTTAGCCTCCTGGCTTGGGAAGCAATTAGATCTTAGATGTGACCCCAATAGATAATACACATTCGACTGTGTTGACCCATTTGATGAAGACTGTAAAGTGATTCCACAGCGACCTTGTGGATGCTGACGTCACGGATGAGTGAGTCGGAGCCAATCAGCGGGTGGATTATTTACTATTGACATTTGGTTGGCCAACATAAAATAAATAATACATCTCTAACAGTTTTTTGTATGCGATTTGTTTCGTATAATTGTTGATGATTGGTTTAAAATGCTCAGCATAATTGTCACTAATAAACAAAAATACGTCACCCCTTAGAGAATTTAGTGCCTTTTTTATATGTATTTGTTCTAACAAAAATGTCCATTCTTTAAATGATATTTTGTTTTTGTAATCTTTTGTTGCAACACGTCTTTCAAAAGTAAAAAGGAACATCTGAAAAACTGAAATTATTATCTTAACAAAAAAAAAGTCACAGAAAAGAGCACTGAATTATCTAGAGGTGGTTTATATTTTGGTTTATTTTTGGACAGTTTTAAAGCATTAGAAAGCAATCTTAACCGCCAGAAATTGGGGGTTTCACAAGTAAGATAGACTTAGGTTGGAATTCATAGTCGGCCCCTACACCTAGGGGCACCCATTGTTGCTATGGATTTGTTTTGTTTATGGGAAATAACATGCAAACAATTGTTACCTTGGTAACAATGGGCGCCCCTAGGTGTAGGGGCCGACTATGAATTCCAACCTTACATTCAGTCTTAAAGTAATTGAACTTCAAACGATGACTCATTAAATGTACAGAAAACGTTGTGTGTTATTTTACCGTAATTTATGTCCGTAAAGAAGAATCCTTTTTGTGTGTGGATTCTCTGTTGTAAACATGAATCTCAGTCTTGTGGGTTATTGCACGGTGCTGTTTCCACGGCGCTCAAATATTGATGACTCTCTGCGTAGGTCTAGATGCGAGGAGATTTGTGCCTTGTTCTTTGAAGTACCCTGACTTGAGTTATAGCTGATGGCTAACTAAACTTCCCTTCTGTGAGATGCGGCTAGGCAGAGAAATAATGCAAGAATCACGGCTGTTACTACACGCTTGTGCGTAGAATGTTCGATGTTAGAATACGGTAAATATCACTGAAATATTATTACTATTCATAGTTCCCATGTGACGTCACAGCGGCCATGATTGCGACACAATTGATGAGGACCAATCCTAGATCATTGGCAAATACTATTCAAATTCGATAAGTAAGCCTAATTTAGAATTTAAAAAGAAAACATAAGAAATAAAACAATTAAAAATTACGACACATACCAATTTTATTTTAAAAACGCTGAATTTTAAAGAACTAATAATTTCTGTGTTCTACCTCAACAGCCTTCAATTGTTTCTCCATGGCAACGTCAAAGTTTGATCACAAATGTGGCCGCCACGCGCAAAGATGTGACGTACGTGCAACCTATGAATTCATGTATTTTGCGAGATCCAATTGTTTAGTAGAGTGAACAAGTCTATGTTTGAACGAAGATCAAAATAAACCAAAAACCTAATGAGTATTAATTAGTAAATGTTCAGTGGTTTGTAAACCCGCGAATATTATTACTAAAACACGTTTTTTAGCCATGAAACATTTTTATCGAGAATTACATACAATATTTTATTGATGTTAAAATAGAACCACTTTAGACTACGTCACAATGTATATTCCGTGCATTATATTTAATGGGATTTAGTTTATGATTACTTCCTTCTACGCCACTATACAGTTACAAGCGGTTTCGGGGATTTATCGCTTCGGGTATTTACGGCGTAGTTCGGCAACGCCCGAGGGACATGTTTCTTCACTCGCTTAAATTGCTCCGAGAGTATTTAAGGTGCTCAACAGAGGGTTTATATTGTTTTTTCGAATCACATAGCTGCAGGGTGTCTATCAGCTTAACTTACCTGCTTCTTTTAGAGTGTTTAAGAGGACGCGGGCGTGCAGACCTTCAGAAGAATCGTTGCTAATTCTGCAGTTTTTGAGATAATCAATTTATTTTTTTTGCGTAATGTTACTAAAGGAATTATAAATATACCTAATAATACCGATTTTCGATTAAAATTTTTTTCAACTCAGTGATATTATAAATATTTTTCTAAATCAGATAACAAAATTTCGTGTTAGTAGGCCTGTCCTTTAGTCTCTCTTGCGAAACATATAGAAAATTCATAATTTTCGCATTATAACTACAGCTTCTACAGTTATCCCCAGTTTTGTGTATAGCCGGATAGTATACCGCTGCCCCTGCAACTTGTATTGCGAGCGCGGAGTCGCTACGTCGCACGTGTTGGAGGGGAAGTGACAAGCTTCGACCATTTCGACAGCCACGCTGCACACATGCAGGTGGCCCGACTGCTTTGCGGCGCAAATGTTTGTTGCTCAGCGCGGTCTCTCTCTCTCTCTCTCTCTCTCTCTCTCTCTCTCTATCTCTCTCTCTCTCTTTCTCTCTCTCTCGTATAAAGATATATATTATTGACTAAAATTTCGTAAAACTTTCTTGTTGCCATATGAATGGGGTGTGTATGAATGATAAGCTTGTTTCCTGTTTTCCTGCTTCTTTTGTTTGTTTGTTTTGTTAAAATGATATGTATGAATGATCGTAGACACTGATAAAATAATTACTGCGTTATTATTATATTCTAAAATGTTGTCGCTAACTTTAAATTAAACTATAATGCAGTTTTCGAATGAATGGTTAACCTTCATTGCAATTAATTTTTTGTTTCTCATTATGAGTTTGTATTTTAGTATATGTATTGAGAAGTTTAATGTTCGTACACTTATCCTTATATTATTAATATTGTTGTACTACTGTATATTGTTTTTGTCTGTATCAAAAATGTATTATTTGTTAAAACGTTGGATGGAAGATAAGGCCTAGCTGGCCTTAATCTCGCCTTCAATAAAGACCATTATCTATCTATCTATCTATCGTCACCTCGTCACTTCTTATTAAAAGTACCGTATAAAACCCCCGCTAAAAAGAGAAGGTGTCCCTGGACTGAAGTGTCCTATTTGTCTCGATTGTTAGCAAATTGCCCTATCCCGTAAACTGTTCACTGATACTTCTGTCCCTTTTACTTCAATTTTATTTTTCTATTATCTGTTAGCCTAAAGATACTGTTGTGTGACTGTGATGTGTAATGAAATGACTGTCAGACCACGCATCCTGCTCCTGGATGCGCGGAGAGCGGGTTTGTTCTAGACTAGCCTAGATACTGTTGTGTGACTGTGATGTGTAATGTCATGACTGTCAGACCACGCATCCTGCTCCTGGATGCGCGGAGAGCGGGTTTGTCCCAGACTAGCCTAGATACTGTTGTGTGACTGTGATGTGTAATGTCATGACTGTCAGACCACGCATCCTGCTCCTGGATGCGCGGAGAGCGGGTTTGTTCTAGACTAGCCTAGATACTGTTGTGTGACTGTGATGTGTAATGTCATGACTGTCAGACCACGCATCCTGCTCCTGGATGGGCGGAGAACGGGTTTGTCCCAGACTAGCCTAGATACTGTTGTGTGACTGTGATGTGTAATGTCATGACTGTCAGACCACGTATCCTGCTCCTGGATGCGTGGAGAGCGGGTTTGTCCCAGACTAGCCTAGATACTGTTGTGTGACTGTGATGTGTAATGTCATGACTGTCAGACCACGCATTCTGCTCCTGGATGGGCGGAGAGCGGGTTTGTCCCAGACTAGCCTAGATACTGTTGTGTGACTGTGATGTGTAATGTCATGACTGTCAGACCACGCATTCTGCTCCTGGATGGGCGGAGAACGGGTTTGTCCCAGACTAGCCTAGATACTGTTGTGTGACTGTGATGTGTAATGTCATGACTGTCAGACCACGCATCCTGCTCCTGGATGGGCGGAGAACGGGTTTGTCCAAGACTAGCCTAGATACTGTTGTGTGACTGTGATGTGTAATGTCATGACTGTCAGACCACGCATTCTGCTCCTGGATGGGCGGAGAGCGGGTTTGTCCCAGACTAGCCTAGATACTGTTGTGTGACTGTGATGTGTAATGTCATGACTGTCAGACCACGCATTCTGCTCCTGGATGCGCGGAGAGCGGGTTTGTCCCAGACTAGCCTAGATACTGTTGTGTGACTGTGATGTGTAATGTCATGACTGTCAGACCACGTATCCTGCTCCTGGATGCGTGGAGAGCGGGTTTGTCCCAGACTAGCCTAGATACTGTTGTGTGACTGTGATGTGTAATGTCATGACTGGCAGACCACGCATCCTGCTCCTGGATGCGCGGAGAGCGGGTTTGTCCCAGACTAGCCTAGATACTGTTGTGTGATTTATGTCAAATGAAATGACTGCCAGACCACGCATCCTGATCCTGGATGCGCGGAGAGCGGGTTTGTTTTAGACTACCTAGATACTGTTGTGTGACTGTGACTGTAATGTGTAATGAAATGACAATCGGACCAGGGATCGATAACCTGTGATTAATAAGTGAAAACAATAGTAGCTTAGCAATAATAAAAATAAAAAAAAAATATAATAATAATAATAATAATAATAATAATAATAATAATAATAATAATAATAATAATAATAATAATAATAATTATAATTATAATAATAATCATAGCCCTTAGTACGTCGTAGATAGTCATGATTTACAATTATTGTCCCTATACCAACAACTCTCTTTGAGTTTCCATTTTACCGCCGTGTAACTTGATCAGGAAATAACTAAGGTTGCGCGGCCGCGGCACCGCCTAACGATATACCGCACGGACACGTGACTCATGCTTTCCCACTACGCCGCCTTGCCTCCCCTCGAGTGCTTTACCGTACCCCGCGCCTCACCGCATCGCACCTACAACCGCCAATGTGCCGTTCCACGGTGGCGCGATCTCTGGGTAGAGTCGCGCGGAGCGGCTAATGCCTTCGTCCTCTTAAGGGTGTTTGTTTTTGGCACCAGAAAGCACATTAACAGAAAGAAATTGTAGCTACAGAAGAATGGCTATTTTTATAATATTAATTTGATAATAATAATTAATTTGATTTCTGCTGTCAGTGGGAAATATGGTAATTTCTAGGCATTGGTCATATTTGTTACTTTCGTCAAGGATAACGTTAAAATAAGGTTGATTTAAGTGCTGTAAATGTGTTTATTAAGAATGAGTTTGAGCGGTATCTATCGGACATATTTAGTTAGACAACATAATTGTCTACCTAAATATGTCAATTTTACAAAGCTTAGAATCCAGGCATCTTACTTATCGTAAGAATATTTTAAATGCTGTTTATTCAACAAAAAACATTGTTAGTGGTATTCCCTTCCCTTCCAACTCATTTATCTAAATATTCTAGTCAGAATCCATCAGTTAAAGCTGTTATGTAACATACAGTATACGGATTCCACAAAAACCGCCTTTGTTCTCCATAAATGTATTGTCATTATATTGTTATATAAAAAAGTTCCACTCCGGTGATTAGGTTGTAAACAAAAACAAAACAATGCTCTTGTTGTTTCGTACGACCTTGGTGTCCCAAGGATTCCATACTGTGTCATGTCTCCTATTATAACCATACAATATGACCACACAATAATACAAAAAATAGTGTTTTATACCACATAAAAAATGTACACTTGTCTTCGAACCGTCATAGCAACGAAGCACACAATAAATTGTATAAAATGTCCCCCAATGAAAATGAGTTTTTGTAACTGAGTGGGTAGGCTATAAGTTCAATTTTATTTACGGTGGTGGCTAACCACCTTATTTTGGAAACAGATGTATGATATTTATTGTGAATCATGCTTTTGGCAAAAATTTCCACCATCTGCGACGATAAGTTTCAAACATGACGTTCCCCTTTAAGTAAATTTCAACTTGTTGCTGAAATCTAGAACAAGATGTGCACATTAGGAGGGATCAGAAAAGATGAAGATTCACATTTATTAAAAATAAAAAAACTATCCTTTCATTTTTCTTGTCAAATTACTTGAAGTGTTCCTATTAAAACCTAAAAACGACGATTTCTAACACATTTGACCTAAGACTTTTGTTATAAAACAACTTGTTGGACTAAATACTCAATATTTCAAGTGCTGATCAGAACTCGCAACTTTGTGTTTTAATTTAATTCTTGACAAGGAACAGTGTACAGCCCAAAGCCTGCTACCAATGTAGAAGATTCCGGGTTTAAATCCCGGTTCAGGCAGAAGTTTTTTAACTTCTAACATGGATTCAGTTCCGTTACTTCTTGACTTAGGAATAACTAAACGGTGACTTTGGAGCCGTCCTAGCAACGAAGCACTCAATAAATTCAAAGTTGTTCTGAATTGGCCTTGTTGATTCTGGCATTTGTCCGCAGGTGTTCGCACTGTCCAATCACTGATTCATATGTTTCGTATTTGAAATATCGATCTTTGATTGGTTATCGCTCACTCGTCGATGGTGTTCGAAGCCTATAGGGTTGGTTTAGTCGCTTGAAATTTAAGTCTCCCACTGCAAATCAGTTTCGTTACTGAGTGGGTAGACTCTAAATGTGAATTTATTTATTTGTTGTTTTATAACATTTCACCTGTTTTTCAATAAAACTTTTGTGCCTCCAGGTTGTACGAATGTTCATCATGATTGTGCTGATATTCGCGATCTGCTGGCTGCCTTACCACGCCTACTTTATCTACACAAACTACAACAGCTCAGTAACCTACACGAGTTACGTTCAGCATCTCTATCTGGCTTTCTATTGGCTGGCCATGTCCAACTCTATGGTCAACCCGCTCATCTATTACTGGATGAATGCAAGGTAAGGCTCAATCTATAATATATTTATTTATTTTATATACACAACAGAATTGTACAATTCTACAAAGTTTGTTTTGATACAACAAACAAAAACGAAAACAACAAAACATCCAAAAAAATATCATATCATGTAGTACATAAAAACAATGATGGTCGCATATACATGCCCCATATGTCACTGCATTAAAATGGCTTTTTTAAAAGTACGTATATAGTCACTAAAAACATCAACACTCTCTTGCGCATTTATTAAAAAACTATTGTAAGTTGACATGTGATTCTATTTAAGCAAGAATATTTAAAAACATTAATGCGGCTTCTGTATTCTATATATCTTAAACTGGCTAATTTAGTTAACAGTATTTTATTGATATATTGAAACGCTTCAAGATATTTTAAAAGTAATTCCTACTCAATATTTGGTTTTGTAACATCTAAAATCTAAATAATGAATGAAAATTTATCTAATATTGATATTATTACGATTTTCAATTCAATAATGAATCGATTATAAATTATTAAATTAATTTCAGAAATAAAAATCGTAACGATTAGAATATTTGAATGTGTTTACATTCATTGTTTAAATTAGTAAAAACTAAACAAAATTCTGCGTAGGAATCTACTACAACGATTTCTAGGCAAGTGAAACCTTCCACAGGGGATATTTGAGATGTTTTATTTAGCAGTTTAATTCGATATGTAATGAATCAAATGTAGAACAAACCTGAATCTGATTGAGGTGGACGAACCGTCAATACCGTCTACTAATGGAAACAAACTACATTATACCTTTCACTTCACTTACCGGCCACTCACTCAGACGACTTTCTCTGCATCCCTGGAGCATTTCAACGTTTGTCCAGGACCTACTGGGATCAATTCATCCCCATTCATCAGACGCGAACCAAATTGTTTAGTAGTCTTGGTTGTGTTGTCAATGAATCGACCCCTACCACACAAGATAGATGCGAATCTAATGCGTGGGCGGGGAAATCTTTGATACATTTTCTTGAATGAGATGTTTTTCCTCGTGACGTCAGCGTTCGGGAAACTCGAGGATTTTCCTCGCGTGAGTGTTGTTGTTGTTGTTTGTCAGTGATCTAAGTTATGTTGTTGTTTTTGTTGTTTACAAGGTGTATGTGCAATAAAAGATGAGTTACTACAAATGAGAAGAGATAGAAATGGTTCTTGATTTATTTTATGTGTGCAACAGAACCGAAGCTACAAATGGAAGATAATATTATGGTTGATAACTATAATTGATGAGGAAAGAGCTAAACATTGTGTTTACAATTGTGTGTGGGTCTCTTTTGACATTGTGCGCCAATCATAAAGCACGAGAGTCTGGCTTTAGACTCTAAGAATGTCTCGAGAGAAGAAAGGAACTTCCGAAGATCAAACTGTCACCTTGAACACAATTCTTTTTCGAAAAGAAAACATACAACAAAACGCGGCGGTTGTCATTTTTTCCTCCTACGTCACAGTTTGGTTGGGGGGGGGGTCGGATCGGCAACCTTGACACGAACAATAACATTTCCAACATTCAATGGAGTGGATCGTAACTTAAATTAACTTCTTTGTCGTGTGCTGCTTTCAAAGTCGAGGAAAATAAGTTAAAAACTGTGATTCACTACGAGTATTTTATTTTCTTAACGTCGTGTGTTGTCAAACTCTGCGATAAATGTGGTTTCTAACGCTGCAAATTTCTCTCTTTTGCTTTAAATGTCGCACAATTGAAACGATGACATATCGCAGAAAATTGAATGCTCTATTTCACGGAAATCTTTAACTTTCAATAACGATGTTAGTTTTTTGACAATGAACACAGTCTTTGAATAAAATAAACAAAATAAGTTGCTTCTTATTTGAAACGAGAATATAAATATTACGAGTTTTATCGAAAGTAGCCTACGTCTGTTGTTTTATTTTTCATAGGATGATGGTTGGGGTCGTAAACGTTTATAAACTTTCATAATCATTCGTTGAAAGAAAAGTTTCCAAAGAAGAAACGAATTGTGTATTAACCTATAGGGAACCGTGGACAGCGAACGAACTGAGACGATTTAGCAAGTTTAAAGTGAAAGTTCTACGTGAAAGGAAGATTTATATTCACATTCTTTTTAAGAAGGTGCTTATAAAACTTTATAAAACTTCTTTGGTGAAAGCAACTTTTATACTTTCCTTCAATCCTTATATACATCAAGCATCTTTGATGTAAAAGTGATAAAGTTCTTCGACCTCCCTCGGGAAAGTGAAAATAGGGTTTTCCACATGGTCCGTTTACCCATAATTTTCCTGAACCATTCGAACTCAATAGAAAATGAAATCTAAATTTTGTGACTGGAACATTTTCCGCGTGTGCGCGTTTTTTGTTTCAACGGAGAAAAATCTGTAAATTTCTTCGAGAGGAATCTGGAAGTTCAACAGAAAGATTTTTTCACTTACGGAAATGGATTAAAATTTAATATCAAAGGGAATCTCTCTTCACTAAATCTTTTCAACTAATGATGTTTATTTTTAAATTTAAGTAAACAGAGAATAGAAACATCATTTGACCGGTGGATGTAGATGAAAAAGTAGCAAGTCTAAAACGTAATAAATAGCAAGATTGCAACGGGACTCGCATACCTGGCATATAAATGCAAGATTCAGTTGAAACATTTTCAACCGCCTGCCACTATTTGTTAATAGTGACTTGTAATCACCCAACAGATGTCCACAATATCAATAATATCGAAACTCGATTCTAGTGAAACGCTATAGTGTTTACGTTCGCTCCTTAAGGCAGCGGCGCAATCGAATATCTATCTATTTATAGAATTGAGGTTTAATTAACTTTATATAGTAACCCTGGGGTTAAGTAACTAACCGAAATCATGCTAGAACGCGGGTAAACGATCCAGACAATTGAAATCGGCAGCAATGACACGATAATTGCTTTGGCGAATGTTTAACTTGTTTTGCGTATCGACTTTATTGATGAAAGTTCTGCTCGTGACGTCATTGCAAATGTATAATTAGAATGGTAGAATATTACCGCGACCACGGAGCCAATAAATAAATAAATTCACATTTAGAGTCTACCCACTCAGTAACTTAACTGATTTGCAGTGGGGGACTTTAATTTAAAGTGACTACACCAACCCTGTAGGCTTCGAACACCATCGATGAGTGAGCGATAACCAATCAAAGATCGATATTTCAAATATGAAACATATGAATCAGTGATTGGACAGTGCGAACACCTGCGGACAAATGCCAGAATCAACAAGGCCGATTCAGAACAACTTTGAATGTGTTGAGTGCTTCGTTGCTAGGACGGCTCCAAAGTCACCGTTTACGTATTCCTAAGCCAAGAAGTAATGGAATTGAATCCATATTATAAGTTAAAAGACTTCTGCCTGAAGCAGAATTTGAACCCGAGACCTTCTGCATTGGAAGCACGGATGCTAACCAATGGACCAACGAGCCACCTAATATTAGGTAATATTAGGTAATATATATAAGGTAATATTGCACCGCACCATGGCTGCCGTACAACCAATAGCGTGGTCAGTTCTATAGGTACTCGATAGATAGCGCCAATCGTCGACGGGCCACACAAAGCGTGGCGCATTCTGTGAGACTGTAGTGGAACTGACAACACTATTGGTACGATTTTACCGTGACCACCGTAAAGCACATTCATCTTCTATTGGCAGCTCAAATGTCAACAAACAGCCGTCCAATATGGCCGGCCGGCTTGACGACACATTTTAATCAATCCATTCTAATTACTTCATTATATAAGTTCTTTGTAACATGTTATTAAAAATTCAATTTCTGTCGAAGTTGATTAATAAAAACACGGTTGCATGACTTACAAGTAAACCTACCCTTAAAATTGGAGGGGAGGAGGGAGGAGGGGGTCACATGTTGGGAAAGACAGAGCACGTTTTCACAGCTCATTATATTTTTTCCCCTGTAAAGTCCTCGAAGCGTTTTACCCACTCATGCTAGCCAGAAGATTGTCGGCAAGCAATTTTTGTTTATTAATTAACCTAAATCACTTATAATCTGATCAAAGGAAAAGCTCCTCAAAGACGCGAAGCTACAGTCACCGTTAGTATCAGGAAAAAATACTTTCAATGATCAAAGCCTCAAATCCTGATAGTTAGTTTGTGACATAGCTCACAATTTGTTGTACATCGCCATTAAAAATATATGATACGCTCGAAGCGGACAAAGCGAGAAGCGATAAGGTGAGATTGAGGTCAAGGTTTGTGCAGCGCATTTTATGGTCAACAACTTCACTTAACACGATCTAACTTATTGTGTTGATTTTTTTGTGTTTAACTTAGGCCTATACAGTAAAACTTATTTTAAACGAATCCTTGGGGCCAGATTATCAAGAGGACTCAAAACTAACATAGATAGCGCTGCTAAGCAACCTCCTTTCAGCGCCATTGATGAATAATACCAATAAAACAACAATGAAAACTGACAGCAAACCACTCTTTTTAGAAGTTTATTTTCTTGCCACCAGAATGCATCTAGTGTATTTTGAGTGCTCTTGAGACGTCAAAACTAACATAGGTAGCGCTGCTAAGCAACCTCCTTTCAGCGCCATTGATGAATAATAACAATAAAACAACAATGAAAATTGACAGCTAAATCACTCCTAATAGAAGTTTATTTTCTTGCCACCAGAATGCATCTAGTCTATTTTGAGTGCTCTATAAGAGCACTCAAAATAGACAAGAAAAAGCAAACAAATGGCGGGAAAACAAAGCAGCCATGCGACATGACAGATCTTTCACTTTCGAGAACCCTGGGTGGGGGTGATGGAGAGGGGTGGGTGGGTGGGGGGGGGGGGGGCAGTCCTGCTTACTCGGCAGAGGCGCAACTACGATTGGCAGAAAAAAACAATCACATTAAGAGTTTTCTCTTTGCTTTGTCAGCTTTTATGAAAGAAAATGTTTCTTCTTTGGTTGTTCTTCTCTATTTGACTAGTCAACAAGAGAGCGAGATCCAAATAGATAGATAGATAGATAGATATTTTTATTTATTTATTCAGGACACATAATATGTATACATTTACAGGTTCAATTATAATGCATAGTATTATTTAGAACAGTTTTCACCGTGTAGTCCATAAATCCTTATGTAAGGTGAAGGCTTGCTCTATAAGAGCACTCAAAATAGACTAGATGCATTCTGGTGGCAAGAAAATAAACTTCTATTAGGAGTGGTTTAGCTGTCAATTTTCATTGTTGTTTTATTGTTATTATTCATCAATGGCGCTGAAAGGAGGTTGCTTAGCAGCGCTACCTATGTTAGTTTTGAGTCCTCTATAGATCATTATGTTACAAGGATGTTTATTATAAAGAAGTTTAGATGTATTAAACGATATTTAGTTTAGATTGTTACCGAAGTTAGCGCTGTCTTCGTCAAGCTTTGCGAGCAAAGCCCAACTGAGAGGTCTTTGGACAAGTCCCAGTAAAGAAAGGGATCAGCGGGATAAAATGCCACGGTGTGTGAATCTATGTCACAAGAAGTTGGCACCAACTCGAGTTCTTTAATGGTTCTCGGACCATCTGAACGACCCGAGAGGGTTTTTCGTTGCCAACATACAAAACTGAATTTTGTGTCCCGGCACCACTATCACTTTTATCGTAGTATTCTGTGTTTTTATTACGTTTTTTTAAATTTCGTCCTGTACTCTCTGCTTTTACAGTAAATGGGGAAATCGCGCTAGTCTTGTGGGAGCATTCCCCACCCCACATTCTTATTGAAAAATCCAAAAATCACGGATTTCAAAATATGCCTATATAGAAATCGCATGATGTTCCTCACCCCTTTACGTCAAATCTAAGATACTGAGCTACAATACAATGAATGATTGGTCTATATTTCTCCCTATAAAACTTCTTTATCTCCAGCTCTCTACCCCTCCCCCCCCCCCACCCCTCCACCCAGCTGTAAAAAATTATCCTGCGAGCGACGCCTTATCTAACACATCTTCCAAACTATTTATGTCGTTGTTTTCCTTAACCGCCATGACCTTGACCCAGTATCCCCCCCCTACCCCCCTCAGTTTTTATCTGCGTGAAAACTTTCACTTGACCGCACGAGGCACAAACAACCCACGAGAAAACCAACGTTAAACTTTTACACGATAAATGGAAAGAAAAAGCAAACAAATGGGGGGAAAACAAAGCAGCCATGCGACATGACAGATCTTTCACTTTCGAGAACCCTGGGTGAAGGTGTAGGGAGGGGGCGAAGGGGGTAGGGGGGGGGAGGGTTGTGGCCAGTCCTGCTTACTCGGCAAGGCGCGACTACGATTGGCAGAAAAAAACAACCACATAAAGAGTTCTCTCTTTGCTTTGTCAGCTTTTATGAAAGAAAATCTTTCTTCTTTGGGCGTTCTTCTCTATTTGACTAGTCAACAAGAGAGCGAGATCAAGATAGATAGATAGATAGGTAGATAGATAGATATTTTTATTTATTTATTCAGGACACATTATATGTATACATTTACAGGTTTAATTATAATGCATAATATTATTTAGAACAGTTTTCACCGTGTAGTCCATAAATCCGTATGTTAGGTCAAGGCTATTGTTAGATTAAAACTAAATATGTGGATGTTTAGGCCTATATGCCTCTATTCCTAATAGTACAAAAGTTACATTCAGAAATGTGTACAATCAAACAAGAAATAACAATGGTGAGTGGCTATGAAAGCAGTGATAGTATACAATGGCCTTCACGTTGTTGTTTTACATACATTGTTTACATATGCCTACATTTACATTGTTGTTATACATTGTTGTTATAAACTGATAAAAAGTAAGTAGTTTTAGTAATATAATGTGTTAAGAATAGTAAAAGGTTAGTCTAGACTAAAGCTAATTTTATAATAGTTATTGGATCAGATATTACTAAAGAATTCTTGAAGGCTATAGTAAGCGTTTTGTATTAGGAATTTCGTAAGTTCAGATTTGAATCTATTGTTGCTTGAAATATCTATTACATGTCTAGGAAGATGGTTGTATAGTTTTTTATTTAAGTAGTCTGAGTTTGCCTGTCCTAATTTGGTACAGCATGAGCTGAGATGAAGGTCTTTTTTATGACGTATGTGACTAGTATTTGACAAGTATAGATAGATAGATAGATAGATAGATAGATAGATGAATAGAAATGTCACGTCTTGCTTCACGAGCATCACAGCCATCTAGCAGAAAGAGGACATTGCTGCCTCGGGCCGACAGTTACGCCCAGTTTTCCGCTCTAAAGATTGGGTTCTGGTTCCCGTTTGATGTCTTTAACTAAGCATTTAGTTCAGCGGACGGATCGCATAGAAACAGCCATGTTGAAACGCTACGGTTGAAAGGAATAGATATTTTGTTGGAACAAGACAAAACGTTTTACATGAAACTCTCTCAACAAAGAGACGAACAAAGAGCTAAACAAGACATCGTTTCCATATTTCTGTACAAGTTCTTTGAAATGGAAAAAATGTGATCTCTTTGTTCAAAGCCTTGTATTGGTAAAATGACCTACTCAGCGGTTCTTGGGTCCACTGGGACTAATATCAAAGAACATTATTTTTTACAAACGCAACTCGTTGTTGTTACTTATCATGCATATATAGATTATATTATATAATATTATATTATAATATGTATTATTATCATATACTTGTTCATAAAAATGGTTGACGGTGACTTTAGAGCTGCCATAATAACGAAGCACATAATAAATTATATAAATGTCCCCCACAGAAAATCAGTTGTTGTAACTGAGTGAATGGAGCAGAAACACAAAACATTGTATTTGTATTTTATCGTTTGTGTCTGCCAGTGAGTTATAAGCATTTAAATGTATTACCTCCCAGCCGTATGACGTAGATCTTGTGCAAAACATGGTCGCATAGTCACTAAAACATGTATACATTCTGTCAGCGAATTTTTCTCATGCAGAGTGATGTGCTATGATCCCACGTAACAAAATTTGCAACTTTTTCTTTCTGTAAACCATTCATCCAATTCAAGCTAGCTAGGGATAAGTTTCTACTAAACTCTTCTATTTAAAAGTAGGTTCACCTAGACATGTGACGGTAAAAGATGAACTTTAAGGCAATTTATATTTCAGCTGCGAATGCTAATTAGTCAATGCGGAAAACATCTAAAGCTTAATTAAAACCCTATTTCGAATAGCAAAGTCCCATTCGTTTCAAAAAACTTACCATTTCACTATGTTGTAGTTGGACTATTAAGGAAAATAAGAAAACGAATGTTTAAATATTTTAATTAAAAATTGAAGAGAGGAAAGTATTAAATCAAGAGGAAGCGAAATTACAATATGGTAATACTGAATGAGTTGTGTTTTGTTATCAAAAGGCAATTTGAGACTGTATAGTTGGATTATTCTCAGTTTTTATTTATTAAAGTGCTGTAATATATAGTCTCATTAAAACGGATTTTTTGTCAGAATGAAATGAGAAGACTTTAAAGCATAGTTACAAAGGAAACATGAGTTATGTGTGCCAAACATTTCTACCAACATAATATTAACATATTCAGACAATACGAATAGTTAATATTATGTTCGTTGTTTTACGACGTGCTGCACCGTACGACATTAGAACAATATTGATCAATTGAAAAAAAAAAACACTAATATATGGATGAAAAATTGTAGTTTATTTTTAGTTAAATAAAAAACCTTCTATTAAGCGTATGAAAACAATATATCGTCCAATCAGCGCACAAAAAAATACTAACACAAGATTATTTATCAGGAAAATAATATTCCAATTTGCTAACTAATAATAATTGCCAGACAATACCTAGTACACAACGAATTCAATCCATTGCTATAGTTAGACAGGCATAAAACTATTGTGTATGGTTTGTATGACATTCATTTGTTGATGTAGACAGATATTAATTTTCCATTTCGGTAGACAAAGAATTCAAAATTTGATTTGATTTTCAGTTAATTATCGATATCAATCATAACTATTTCTTTGTTGACAAATTCATCTCTTACCTTGATATTAGTTTTGAAATATATGGAATATATCGCCCGTGGGGTTTGTATAACATTTCAAAGCCCTTGTTAAAACACGATGTCTGAGAATCGTCATAGGAGATGAACCCACCCCAGCTATACAGACTCGTAGCATGAAGAAGCCTACAGGCATAAAACTATTGTGTATGGTTTATATGAAATTCATTTATTGATGTAGACAGATATATACTTTCCATTTCGGTACACAAAGAATTCAAAATTTGATTTGATTTTCGGTTAAATTTTGATTTCAATCATAACTATTTCTCTGTTGAAATAATGATACCTTACCTTGAAGCCATTCGTCTAGGTAATAATGAAATTGTATCGTGCTAGAATCAATACTCATCTGCAACAGAAAAAACACATTTTACAGCTGCGATGCGAACCATACAACACTATTGAGAGTTGAGACAGAAAAAAATGTGTAGTTTCTTTTTTCTTTCGTCCGTAAAATTAATCATAACTATCTTAACTTGTGGATTATTTCCCTCGGGTTTTGTAACTTTCTATGATTTATTACCCATTCCGTAGGCTTCACTTTCTGGAAGCTGCTTTATAAAAACCGCGTTACGTTTAAACACAAAAAGAACGAATTATGAACAATGCTGTTTTGAAAACATCTGAGTTCGTAAGGTAAAGCTGTTTTTTGTTTGTTTTTTTACAAGAATTGCCTTCCTCGTCACAATAAGAAATGTTCTATGGAACTGCGCAAACGTATGCCTGTTATTTTAGGAATGTGTGGATAAACGGGTCAGCTGAACGAAAACCGTATGAAGAAATTTTAAATTTTGCAACTTAGTCGAAATTATTTCTTTTATTTTTTTTTAAATTAAAAAATATATTGTTAATGTAATTAGAGGAAGATATATCTACGTTATAGATTGCCACACACACGGGATATAAAGGATAATTACCTTAAAAAAAACGTTTTTCTGGTATAAAAATACAGTTTACAACCTTAATTTCAGGTTTAAACTGTAACCCGGCGCCTACACCAAACGGATTAAAAAAAAATTCCTTACATATTCTGGATTTAATTAATTTTTCACCTGTTGAATGTTTGAGTTGTTAAGCTAAGCGAAGACGAATATATCTGTTATTAGAGCCATCCCTTGAGATTTATTTACGAGCCGTGTCAACCCACATCTCAATTAGAGCTGTCTAATCTATCACAAGAACATTACTTTAAATGAAAAATGTGTATTTACAGCACACTGTGGTTTCGCTCTTACTGCATTCTATTCAGTTAATGTTCTTATATTATAAACAGTTAGATTGTATTTTTATTACATTTACAGGTAGGACAGTATAGATTTATGTTTTGTAATTGATTGATATTTGGGCTAAACGTCTCATATTTTTGCAACTTGGCTAATCGAGACGATGTTTGTTTTGTAATAATAATATTAACTTGGTTCAAAATAATCGCAGATTGTTATTAGACATTAAACATCCATAATTAGGCCAACTTTATAAATATATAAGAAATGCAATATATTTTAAACGATTATATTATTATTATAGCAATGACCAATCAATTTGAATCCTACTCGGCACCTCCACCAAAGACAAATATGTTTTATTATTTTGATTTAATCCATTCTATGTGAATGCAACGAATCAGTGGAAGTACTGCTTGTTTAAAAAAGGTCATGATTACAAATTCAAGTTGATATATTTAAAAAGGAACTTTTTAAACAATATATTTAGTGGATTTATTTTAAAGAAAATGTGTTTTTTGCGGATGATTGAAAAATATATGATAGCACATCAATATTATGGTTTGTATTTAAGATTAAAAATTCAAACTCTAAAGAGAACAGAATTTTGTAAAATATAAAATACAAAATATGGGTTATTTCATAAAATACATACATAGTATGTACAATTTGTTATGTACTGATTTGGGAAATTATAAGTTTTGCTGACCTGCTATTTAAGTTTCAAAATTAGCTTTTAATTAACTTATACTAGGTACTTTAATAACATAATTAGGTGAATAATAACAGTACCAAAATTAATATTCTCATAAAACGACTTTATTTTCATTTTTATATTTATATTCCTGAAATTAAATTTTCAATTACAAGTCACGTAGCACACACCGGTTTATTAACAATGGACATCTCTGTATCTATTCTTCTATTTGCCCAGATTAATATTTACAATTACCTACAACTGTTGATTCTATTTACTAACACTAAATTAATTTACTTAATTATTTAAATCCAGAATGTGTCCAGTATTTTTTAATCTCTTTGGTGTAGGCGCCGGGTTACGATTTAAACATAAAACTAAGGTTGTAAACTGTATTTTTATACCAGAAAACCTTTCTTTTAAGGTAACTCTCCTTAATATCCAAGTGTGTGGCAATCTTTAACTCAGATATATCTTCATCTAATTACATTAACAATATAATTTTCAATAAAAAAAAAAAAAAAATTCCGATTAAGTTGGAAAATTAAAAATTATTAATCCAAAGTGTGTTCACCCGTGTTTGTTTACTCCAGGTTCCGGCAGTATTTCAAGGACGCCATCTGCGAGTGGCGCTGCCTCCGACGTCGCAAGGAACAGCGTCAAAATGGCGCCGAGACGCCTCCGATCAGCCGCCATTACAGCCACTCGTACTCAAGGTCGCGGTCAGGTGAGGGCAAAGGTCAACACGCATTACTTCTACTTAAACGTTGGTGTCCCTGCGCATGCGCCTATAAGAGCGTTCGGCAGTAGGAGTTTTACAGATGTATTGGGCGTCAACCAATTACTCTTAAACTAGTAAAATCATTATTATAAACATTTACCTACTTGTAGAGGGTTATCATATCTATGCATGGTATTAAGTACATTTGTGACCAACATATTAAAAAATAATGTACCCATTTTGAAACAGATGCTCTGTATTTTTCGCCGAACATTTTCGACGAAAGTAATTTATTTGCATAATTCAAACATGAGTATATTAATTTAGAGCAAGCGTGTCACAAATGTACTTAATACCATGCGTAGATATGAAATCCTTCTGTAAATATGTTCATTTTAATAATAAACCTATTATTTGTTTAGGAGGAACTAGTTAACTAAAAACATCAGAACTACATCCGAACGCTCTTCCACCCAGCCTGCGGAACTCCTGATTTCGTTCTTTCAAACTTGCTTTAAAATACGTTTAAATTGTCCCAAATATAAATCAAATTAATGGCATCTTGTAGAGAAACTAGTCTTCTGTCTTACTTATGTATCTTTGATCCAATCAATATTTTCGTGTTTTTAGGTGTTCCTTTTGTAATGTGATGGTCATGTTGTTGGATATCTTTCACATCTTACTGAGAACATCTGCAAAACGAAAATATTTATTGGA
The DNA here is from genome assembly GCA_945910005.1 of Isoperla grammatica. Taxonomy (NCBI): domain Eukaryota; kingdom Metazoa; phylum Arthropoda; class Insecta; order Plecoptera; family Perlodidae; genus Isoperla; species Isoperla grammatica. Next base: position 3,458,396 of record OX246750.1, read on the forward strand.
ATAAGAAAACTATTCGTAAACTACAACAATAAATGCTCTACAAGATGACATATTTTGATTTTCTTTTTTGACAATTTAAAAGCATTTTAAAGCTATGTTTACAGACCGCAATCGATAGTTCTGCAAAGAAGGTGAATGTACGCCTTAATTAATATCTTGTAGAAGTACTATCCTGCTAATGGTGTTTCTCAACAGTAACGAAGTAGGCTATACGGCCTCTGTTAATGACTTTATGTTAAACGGATTGGAGCTTTTGCACCTGCGAATTTTCTTTAAAATAATTAATGTGAACACATTAATAAATGCCATAACAGAACTAAGACTATATTTGTCTGAGTAATTCAGCACGTTTTGTAGTCCTAGCACCAAATAGTAGACCCAGTATATTTATGCGAAACAAATTGTTTGTTCTATGGTTTGAAGAGAAAATATATTAACGTTTAATCTAATTTAATTTTTATTACATTTTTTAACGAACCCCCAAGTAAGACGTCTAGGTAATAGTTAATATATCTAATTACTTCAACAAACCATTTAGAGATGTGGGTTTCACGTTTGTATTCAATTAGGACGATGAGTACATTACGAACAGACCTAAGAAGAGGGAGACGCTCTCTCTCACTCTCTCTCTCTCACACACTCTCTCATCTCCAGACGGAGTGAGCCAAAAGCGAGAGTAGATGACAATCTGATTAAATCATCAGAGTTGGAGAACTTGAGTTGATTCGTAATCAACATACAAAATAAGAGGACCCTTCTCGCTTAACCAGCGCAAATGGATTTGTCTCGTCTGTGGCAAACCACTCGATTCATTAATTAAGTGCTTTGGAAGCATTACTGTACGATGGAACTATGTACAGTATTGCTCCGCTGCGCAATGTCATCACCCAAAGGATATTACTATTGTTTGTTTGGACTGTGTCTAGAGTCTGAAGTAATGTTTGTCGTGACATTGTATTGTTTTGATGTTTGCGAATGCGTCTGCCGTTTTCATTAAGGCCTATCTAAGTCAATGGTGATGATTCTTGTTAAAACTTGTTGCAGCCTCTCGTGGCGTCTTGGTTAATACTTGACTGTCAGGTACTGTCGCATCAACTTCAATTTAAATTATCTGAATTAAAATTAAAGCATATTGAAATAAAATTATAATTTTAATTGCAGTGGACGCAGAGATACGCCTGACAGCTAAGTTTTAATCATAGTTCTTGTTAGTTGACGTCTTTGTTATTGTATTGATAGTTAAAATAAACCGATGCCTTGTATGGGATTCGAACCAACGTCTGTAGGTTACATGCGCTTAGATGGGCACTGCAAAGTTATGAGCGACCAAATGTCAAATCACGGCATTGGCAAGTGCGATCTACAACTAATTTCAATTGACAAAATCAATTTATCACCAATCCATCTTGTTTGAAAAGTAATCTGTCCATCTATGTAGTATATAATAATATCTAGCGCAAATATCTGTACACGTTCATAATATCTATCTCCTCATCACTCCGATATCTAGATACTGAACATCATTTCAAGGATACGGAGAAAAAAGACTAAGCTCTCACACTTTGCGAGATGATTTGTTGAACACGACTCAGAACAAGCCACCCGAACACGCAAGATATTTACCCCTCAACTCCTCTCACGACCAAGCATCACGATTTATGATCGTCATTATCAACATGACACAAGATGGCGTCGGCCTCTCGACTTACCTTCCCTCTCGTCATAAACGTCAACGAACCAAAATGTATGGACGTCGATAGAAAAATGTCCAATCAAGTAATGGAGATGACTGTGTGCCGTATCCACCTTCACAGGAAGCTGAAATGCTTCTCCCCCCCCCCCCCTCCCCCACCCTTTCCACAACATACTGCTACAAGGTAGAGCTATATGGTTTACAACCCTCCTTTATTTTAATCATCCAATCAGTTAATGCTTCTTGAACAACTCGAGGCTGTGTGTTATATGCTTTGTTGCCGATTGTGTGGAGCAGGGCTTTTTCTTTATAGTCTTAAGGTAAAATAAATCTTTTGGAAAGGTAATATATACACTTGTTAGTTTTACATTTGGTTTTTCGTAGAAATACCTGTTACGGTTCATAACAGATTGTTTAAAAATAATTATCAATTGGTCTTTGTTGTCTACCGGCTCAGTTACAAGAACTGATTATATGTGGATGATAGTGTATAATTTATTATGTGCTTTGTTGCTATAATGATGTCTTAAAGTTCTCAGTTTACATAAACGCTAAAATCGTATTTTATTAAATGGCATTAAAATTAAAAAGTATAAAATTGCTTAATCTACTTTATAGGGTTTTAAATTGTCGTTCTTTACGGCGGAATAGAAATACCTGTGAAAAATAGAACTCTTAACTTTCAACAGTAAAAATGGAAAAGAATCAAATAATATTTACATTTTAATACTAGATTGTTTCTTGTAGGAAAACTGTAACAAAAACCTGCTACACAAGAAATAATTGTTAATATTATTATTACTGTATTGATACATAATATATAGAAATACATTTTTCATAAACAATATATTGTACTTGACGAGCATTAGTAGTAGGTATACAATAAAGAACATTAAACAAGATAAAAGTAAACTCATAGATATAGCTTAAGAGAATGTATTTTCGCATTTTGTGTTCGTATTTTCTGAATGTGATAGTGAAAGTATTTCGCTTTGCTGCATTTGAAGTTCTATCAACATCTCTCTACCAATCTGCTTACATACGTCTAGTTTATCTATCTGAGCTCATTGTTCAGGGAACATGAGGGTAGACAGTCCCACAGTCAAACGAAGCCTGTTTTTGACATAACTATTGTGTTATTAACAAGGGAGGAGGGTTTAACTCAGCCCTTCTGGCAGCACAAACTTCCTCTCTGTTGTACTTATATGAATCACTGATAGGTGTAAATCAGAGGTATCACGCAAGACTTAATTCAGGAGTGATTTCAGCCACCGGCAACCTTACTTACTCATTTACTTACTTACTTACTTACTTACTTACTTACTTACTTACTTACTTACTTACTTACTTACTTATTTACTTACTTACTTATTTACTTACTTACTTACTTACTTACTTACTTACTTACTTACTTACTTACTTACTTACTTACTTACTTACTTACTTACTTACTTACTTACTTACTTACTTACTTATTTACTTACTTACTTACTTACTTACTTACTTACTTACTTACTTACTTACTTACTTACTTACTTACTTACTTACTTACTTACTTACTTACTTACTTACTTACTAGATGCAATAGTTCAACATTGAACTTTGCTGGAACGCTCTCCCGGGCTGGGCCCTCTAGAGCTGATGAAGGAATACAGAATTAAAAACGCATAAGCCCGAGGGCTGGGGTGATAATAAGTATTAATGTGGGGATGAATGGGGTTGACTAAACCGTTCCTACGACGTTTTAAAAGATGAATGTTGATCAAAACATATTTACAAATATATGTTAAAAAAAATGTTGATATTAATAAAACCAGGAAGACCAAGGCAGATAGGAAGAGGTGGTTGAATTGGACGTGCTGATAAGAGTATAATCGTGGGTAGAAGTACAGCAAGATAAACGTGGATGTGATGGGTAGACAAGGAACTGTGGAGAGACCGAAAAAGACATTGGAGTAGAGATGTAAAAGGGATAAATGCTAGAGGGAGATACAGGAGAAAGGGGTGAAGCATCAGGCACGGCTTAGGTAGATCCGAGGCCCATACGAATAGTAGGAACCTTTAACCCCTACCCTACTCTAAAGTTGGTACAGGGATTGATTAAAATAATAATAATATATTGTTGGAGGCTTTCACGACCCGTAGATGGGAACAGATTATTACCTTCTGGGTTATTTCGTCGTGTCGGTATAGAGTTTGCACTCGACGTTTCGCCACCCATGTTGGTGGCTTTCTCTCTCTTGAGAAAGCCACCAACATAGGTGGCGAAACGTCGAGTGAAAACTCTATACCGACACGACGAAATAACCCAGAAGTAAATAATCTGTTCCCAATAATATATCTATTTTTAAATCGACTCGATGTACTCTTGGCGATACCATACGATTGCCCAATCACAAATTGCTTATAATGGTACACGTCCCATTGGCACACTGAGGAGGTCAAGAATAGTTCCTTGTCTTTGTACAACCCCCCCCAACCCCCCTCCCCACTCCACGGACGAAAATCACTCCCGGTCAACGAACCCAATTAACAACAAGGAACCCTCGTATGTCAAGGAACTGTTTAGTTTAGTTGGTCTTATTAAATTAATCTCCTCAAGATTACAAACCGGAGCTGCGTGTGGAAGTAAATATATTCTTGTAGGTAGCAAACAGGAAGCGGATCAGCATGTAAGCGCACAGCATGCTGGGATCAGCCCGGAACTGAGATTCGTTGTTTGCCCAATCAAGATTGAGTGAATGTACCGCCAATAATTGCTACCTAGTTTGTCTTCCTTCAAATAAAGAGGAAGTTTGTCTAGTTAGTCGGCGGAACTCCCAATTTCGTTGTGTTTAAATATTGTCCCAAATGTAAATCAAAATTTGTTATTCTGTAAAGAATTTAGAATTTAAAATTTTTAAAACGCTTGTGACGTCTTTATAAAAAAATCACTGTTTCCAATCTCTTTGCAATATCCATTTAAAACAATTATTTTATAAATTTATGTTAAAACTAGGCCTATGTGTTTTAATATAAACCCCCAAAAAGTTGTTTAATTATTACATGATTTAATTATGGTTTAGTAATTTCTATTGCGTTTTGTAATAGTAACTGTTGCTGATAATTTAACCTTCCCACCTCAACCTCACCATTCTCTTTGAAGTCACCATATAAATCACATCAAGGCATCGTGCTTTGAAACAACATCCCGAGGTACCCACAGTGCAATGCTACTAATGAGCATGAACAAGACTATAGAGTAATCTCTAGACTAGAGTAATTTCCTGATGGCTCGGAGACTAAAAGAGGGTTGAGTGAGGGTAAGGGAGGGGGGGATTAAGCCAGCAAACAAACAAACAAGAACACAACGGGGTTTCAAACTAGACATAAACAACAAAGCTCTGACGATTACAAATAGGATGTTGGTTCCACACTAAGAGTTGGTCGTTGTCCCCAAGATTGTTGGCGTCTGCGGGAAGCGCTCAAGCCGTGTGGAACAAAGGGAACCGGGTACGAATAGTCAGTCTAGCGCAAGTGTTTGTGTTTACATTTCGTCTAAGCGTCGTCTGGACATAAGGGAGTAAAACCAATTAACAACTGGATTAAATTGAAGTGACCTTTTGTGAGGAAATTGATTTGTTTAACACTCTCCTACTGACCAAATGACCGCAAGTTCAACAGTACAAACAGTTTGCTGCTTCTCAAGTTTCGAGCATATACTTGAAACTGGATCATTAGTTAAAGTTTTAGTTGGAATTGATTGAGGACTTAATTGATTGATGACTTATTTTGGGCAGGATTAAGGTCAGTGAAGCCTTTTCTTCCATCCAACCGTTATGTAGATACATTGTGGTAAAATACATTTAAGACTTAAAATTAAGAACATACATAGAAAAATACAATAACAGTAAGAATTGCATTTAAATATCTATAACTAGACTAAATCAAATTAATAATGCTAAGAAATAGCCATCCATCTATCACATTCATTCATACATTCATTCAAAGGTTAGCAACATTAATTAAATATAATATAACTCCATTAAGAACCTGAAACACACTAAGCGCAACTTATGAGTTGTGCACTCTACTAAGCGGAATACCGTGCCTTTACGAAAGTATGAAAGGAACATAGAAATCTATCGATTTTCGTTGAAAGAGAGTGCATGATAAGTACAGTAGATAGCGATCTAGATTGACGTAAGTCTAGTTACTTTGGAAACACTTTAAAAATTGATGTGTTAAGAATAATCAAGGAGTTCACGTGCAGTGACGTCATAGGCGCAATGGTTTCCGCGTAGCGATATCTTAAAAAGCGATTTACTTATCCACCAAATGTCCGATCAAGCTCAATCAAAGACCCATTACCATGAAATTGTGTAATCATTGTTATACGTAAAAAACCGCAGAAAATGTTCATTATTAAATTATATCTCAAGATAGCAACAAGAAATCGAAAATCTAAATCAGCAGCGCACTGTGCTTTGGTAACCCTACAGATTGAATAAAATATTATAACCATTAGCGTAGTATTTTGACTATAATTCAATAATTCGTAATAAAATTAATTATTCATAAAAAAAAAACTGATTATAATATAAGTCAGGACTTAGCGCATTCAATGTGTAGGGCTTACTAAACCACAGTACGCTGTTGATTAAGATTTTCGATTTCGAAGCCCATTCTTGTGATATAATTTAAAAATGAAAATTTTGTGCGGTTTTTGACGTAGAGTTATCCTTCCCTGTTAAGTAATGTAACCAATCAAGTGTGTTTGTCCCGTGCAGGTAACGGCGACAACAACGGACGCATATGTCACTCTAGTAACCCGTGCTGTCAGGATAGACATCGGCCTGGCAGTCAACTACACAACAACCAGAACAACAAGTACCACAACAACCACTACAACCAGCAGAGGAATGTGCAGTGGTTCGACTCGTCGTCGCAAGGGAGCAGAAGTGGGTTCATGTTAGGCAGGCGGTGGATATTGGATACTTGTATAGAGTACCGTCAGTCATTCACAAGCCATATACTGGATACTTGTACAGAGTACCGTCATTCATTCACCAGCCATATACTGGATACTTGTACAGAGTACCGTCATTCATTCACAAGCCATGGATACTGGATACTTGTGCACAGTACCGTCATTCATTCACCAACCATGGATACTGGATACTTGTACAGAGTACCGTCAGTCATCCATTCGTTCATTCATTCACAAGTTCTAGATACTGGATAATTTTACACAGTACCGTCATTCATTCCCAAGCTTTGGGTACGGGATACCTTTATACACAGTACTATCATCATTCACAAGCCATGAATACTAGATACTTGTACACAATATCATTATTCATTCACACGAATACGCTTACCAAAATATATGTGAGTTTGTAAGTCGTTCCACAGCAACCTTGTGGATACTGACGTCATAGATGAGTGTGAGTGCCAATCAAATGTCAGTATTAAAGAAAAATCCACCCGCTGATTGGCTCTGAGTCATTCATTTATGACTTCAGCATTCACTACGTATCCGTAGTCTCACTTTAACACGTAGCTCACCAACAGTTTAAGATGATAATTTTTGACTTGGTAAACCACAAAAAGAATGGCAAGAGAAGAGAGTATTTTTATGTTGCTTTTCAGTAGTAATGGAAGAATACCATTGGAGAACAGTGGAACTTCAACCAAATGCAACTGGAAAATTTCAACAATGTGCTGCCAGTCGTGTTAAAAATTGGGAAGTTCGCGTGGGTTCATGTTACCGAGATGTATAAACACAATTAAAGAGCTGTTTGTGATGAAAAGTTATTTTATTTCCCACAATAGATAAATGGAAAACATTGTTTGAAATGTTAACAATGCAGAAAGTTGTACAAACATGACACAAAAAAATCTTTGAAGCGAAAAACAAACACGGTTCGAAAATGAGAGAAAAACACGCGGAAAAGGTAACAGTTACTACGCGTGGCTTCGCTCTCAAATAACCTGCGTCCAGATTCGTGAAATGTGAAAAACCAACACTGGGTGAGACTTTTGAGTTTGCGTCAGTGGAAGTCTAAATCAATTTTGATTCCGTCAGTTAAAATTGATTTAAAATAATTTAAAATTTTCAAAAAGGAAAACGAAAAATGCCATCACTTCGAATCCTAGAGCATTTAATGCTCTCTCCTTTAAAATCTTCTCTGTTGCAAAAATTGCAATCAATATTACCGTTTTTACATGAACGTAGTTAAATGTGTGTTGCAACAACACACTCAAAAAAATTAAATCAAAAACTTTGAAACGCCGACATACTTGTTGGAATAAAGAGACATTTATAAGAGAAAGCTCTGAATTATCTGGGATTTGACTTATTTTCGTTGATTTCATGACAATTTTAAATCATTTTTGCAATTTTAACAGCCAGAATTCAGAGGTTTCACAATATAGGTGAATATAAAGAAAGAAACAGTCTTTACAGGTTCTTTTTTAACAAGATAACAGTTGTTTCCATGTTATTTCCCATAAACAAAACAAATCCATAGCAACAATGGGTGCCCCTAGGTGTAGGGGCCGACTATGAATTCCAACCGGGTTGCAATGTTGCCATACTAATGTTTTATTTATGTTCTCTTGTCACAGATTACCCCAACAACAATGTAAACGCCACAAAGCAGAGATGTGGCAACGGTGGACACGGAGAATGGTGCTGTCACAGTATTACCAACACTGCGGGCAACACTAGTCTAACAATGACTGCAGTGGGGCCAACTAACGGACAACAATATCACTGGCGTAGGGATCAGAACCTCATCGCCACAGCCAAAGTGTGAACTGAATAACTTATAGGGTGCTGAATATAATTAGTGATGCGGACTTTAACGTAATCCACTTGCTCAAGATATATATAATATAAACATTTAAAAAAAAAAATGAGTAATTTATTGTAAACCCCGCATACGTACAATTTGTTTTTAATAATCTCAAGAATGATAAACAGTATCGAAAAATTGAGAACACGGCATCCTGCGGTATCTTGTTGTTTGATAAACACTTTAGAATATATGATTATAGTTGATATTTATTTTATTGTTAATGGATGGACTGTTATTTTTTTGAGTAAATACATAACTTGCAATGAAAATAAAAAATCTGATACATGTTAGCTTCTATAACTAACTTCTGTTAAGACTAAACTTCTGTTTAGAATATAATGTAAACCTTATGCTGTTAACCTAACCTTCTTCAAGCTATAATTGCATTTATTTTGATCATTTTAGGACTGCCTTGCTGTTAAATCATGATATAATTGCAGTTATTCCTAGAATAGTAACATAATTTTTTTTTTATATATTTTATTATAAATACAGTATTTGATTGTGAAACCCAAGCTGACCCTGCCAGAAGCAGGAAACGGCGATGGATAATGATTATGACAGTATTACACATTTTGATGTCAGATAGCTGTTACTTTACATAATGGAGGCACATTCAACGATTTAGACATTGTATCAAACACCCGTCTATGATTATTAATCTACACACAAACATTTACCAGATGTAGGAAATGATTAAGACACTGAAAAGTCGAACTAGAATGTTTATTTTTTCCACTTACGCCATTGTTAAAATAAACAAATGTAACACAGATACTGACAAAGCAAAGTGCACTTTAAAATTTGTATTTGCTTGTTTAACAATTGTGTAAATTAAAAATTAAAACAATATATTATTTGATTTTTCAAGTGGTTATGTCAAGTATTCCATCAAAATCTATGTAGATTATGACAACAGGAAGAGTGCAAGATACAATATAATGCATTCTTCCGTGTTCAACGTCAAATCCAGCCCAAGAGAAATCGTGGTTACTAGCCAATTGTTTTAAACATTATTTTTCATACAAAAAACAAAATCGCTAAAAATAATGAGGGCTGGTATTCATTCAATAGCTCGACTATGAATGCGGACTTTACTGCAACGTTGGATGCTGTTACTAAGGGTGCGAAAAGTGCAAAAGAATAATGATTATATTATTATTATTAATCATACAATCTACAGTTCTTAAATGAAACCGGTGTATTCTTACTTTGTTTCAAATGTGGATTCGTTTTTTTAAATATGAGTGAAAACGAATGTATAGTTCCCCGCTTGAAAATGTGTCTAGTGGATTTATTTTCTAATTTGGATTGTCATTTGTTGTTATTTAAAATAACAATAACGTCAATAATGTGGCATTGCTTTCTGATATGTTTACAAGATACAAAAGAACAGCATTTCTTTTAAGAAAAATATGATTTAACACGTTACGGTCGTCATTTATTACTTTAATGTTCCCCAATAATAATTGTTTTTTTTTTTACTGTTATGCTTTTGGTATACCAGAGTACTTCAACCCTTAATGGGGAGGGGGGAGGTGTAGTTTTTCAGTACGTGTTTTTAAACGATTGGTTTGTGCTTCGGAGTAATTCGTGAAAAAAATCACCATGTTAAAGCTTACATTCCTGGAATGACTGTTTAAACGCAATTTTGTAGAAAATAAAATTTGAATTTTTGAAGCAATTTTTTATAAAAGTGTTTTCTTTAGAATCTCTTTGATATTGATATTTTAAGGAAGATTTTTTTATAAATATAACATCTACTAGTACAGCTATTTTGAAATTATTATCATTATGTGAGTTTTTTACAGAAGTACAAACAACTGGGATTTTTCTCCATTTTTCCAACGTTTTTCTCTTACATGGCGAAGTTTTTATATAAAAATATCAACAAAAAATTGAGAGGAGTTTTAAAAATAATATTTTTAATTATCAAGACCAAGAATTTAACAACATTCAAACGCAGAAATTATCAGGCAACTAATTACATTTAAGAAGATACCTCTTTAAAACACCACTTTCTTACTTAAACTGGTCCTAGCACGTGAATTTATAAATATTAAACGGCCATTAATTTTAAGCTCACGAAACGAGAATCAGTTTATTTTTAAAATGTTCTGTAAAATCTAGAAGAGAAAACATTCCGATTTGTAAGACATTTTGCTAGTAAATTTTGATAGGAAATATATTACTAACAAATTAGCGAACAATTTGCGAAAATAATTATTTCGTTACAGACAAAAAATGTATGAGTCGAATAAAAGAAAACAGTTCAGGCCAAAATACATCCAGTTCCCCCATAGAAAAGCAACCAAAAAGGGTGATAAAGAGTTAAATAAAACCGAAAAGGTGTTTATAGAATTCCCTTGCAGCTCACTGAAATATAACTAGGCTAATCGAAATGACATAACATACCTAATTATTTCCTTCAACTATCAGACATTTGAAATTTGTGTACCTTTCTCGGCATCTAGGTTCATCGTGACGATAATATTCACTGCAGGTGTTACTTTTAAATGTTTGTAAAACTGTGAATTTATTGTACATGACTCCTTTGCAAGTGTATCACTATCTTCGTGTTGTGATAACAACTCCAGGCATAGTTTTCAAGTTTTCTCAGTTCGGTTGAATGTTGAAATGGTATCTAGATCTGTGATACAGGAACTCCGCGTATTTAAAAAAAGTGTGATTTATTATTTGCATATTTTCTCTTTTTAATATGGTGTTCAATTTTTGTACATGGACTACGGTGAATTTACACTGATTTTGTATTTTATCTCTGTTTCTGTACTTATATTATTTGTATGAATGTTGCATATATTGTTAATAATTTTATTTTAACTATTTTTGTGAATGTTGTATACACAGTACTAACAATTTTATTTTAATTACATTTTATTTATTAACTTCCCACCTTCTTTGAACGTGTTCTGCTGTTTTGCTCTCAATGAACTAAAACATACAAGTCGACTTAAAAAGAGAGAGAAAAACGATCACTTGTAGAAGGATAAACAATAATTCTTCTACATTTTCAGTACTATCATAGATTTCACGTTCTTACATGTATTTACGTTTACCACATAATATGTTTGCTATATTTGAATGAATGTTATCTGTTGGCATGTGGTGAGCCTTAAATGTAAATCCGAAGCATTTCTCGACCATTATACCCATCATGCAACAGTATTTAACTCAATATATATATGTGTTGTTCAATGTCGAGCGTCCATATATGTATATGAAACATTTTGACATTAAAACTATCCCTCCACCTACCCCCTTTCGAAGCAAACATTTCTGAAGTTTCTTTTTGAAACACTAAAATTGTCAAAAGACAAAATAATTATCATCTTGGAACGAGAGATTTGTGCTGCTTTGATTAAATAATCATTTCGTTTTATTTAAATAATTAACATTACTTATTTAAAATAACATATTTTAACAAATTAAAAAGATTCATTTGAAATGTAAAACATAAATTTGTTGAAACAAGGAAAAATGCTTTTATGACAATTTTAAAATATCAAAAACTGTTTTCGTGTGTGATAAGTCAACCCAGCTCTTACCAAAATACATGCATTATTTATCGGACGTGTTAATGAGTCATACATGTCGTACATATAATATTATGCATGTCATAAATGTCGGACGATTTGAACTTGTATATATTATGCTGGTTGATGATGATAATAAATTAATAATATATAATAATATAAACAAAATTAATAATAATGATATTAATAATGTTAAAGTTGATGAATTTTATTAAATATTTTTGTTGTTACATTGATTTGAGTATATTAATATACAGGGTAATGTAATGTTAACAATCGTACTGTGTATGTATGTTGTATATACAGTAGATATTGTATAATAAACAATAAAAATCATAAAATCCAAACATGACTGTGCGATCACAACAAAATCCTTATTTCCTTTATTATAACAAAGAATTGTCCTGTTTTTTATTTGTGAATCACTATAATTATAGTGACGTTAAATCCTGTACACAAAACAAAAGTGTATATTACGACAGGAAAATCATTTCCAATCATTTATATTATAATTTTTTTATGAATAGGTACCTAACTTTTCATTTTCAAATTTGTTGACAATATTGTCAAAAAAAACAACAATATAAACAATAGGGGGAGGGGGAAAAATAGAGAAAAATGTTAAGGAAACAATCAGTGAATAGAAAAACAGTGAGGGAATTGGAAAGGGTTAAGAGCGTTCGGAAGTAGTTTTGATGTTTTTAGTGAACTAATTTCTCTTAAACAAATAAAACGATTATTATGAAAATTTACCTACTTGCAGAGGTATGTTATATCTACGCATGGTATTAAGTACATTTGTGACAAGCCTGCTAAAAACTAATAAACTCATGTTTGAATTATGCAAATAAACTACTTTCGTCAAAAATGTTCGGCGAAATAGTACGGAGTATCTGTTTAAAAAATGTGTACATTAATTTTGAATAGGTTGGTGACAAAAGTACTTAATACCATGCTTAGATATGATATTCCTCTACAAGTTGGTAAATACTTATAATAATCCTACAATTAGTTTAAGAGTAATTAGTTGACGGCCAATACATCTGTAATACTCCTACTGCCGAAGGAAGGGGGAAATAAAAATAAAATAAAAAGTGGTACGTCGGTTAGGTAAAGAGCCCCGTTATGCCCTGGAGGTGAGGTTTAGAGCACGAGCAAGTCTCCATGTCCTCCAGTGAGTGGATCTCTTGGCCTTGGCAGGCAGCAGGTACGCGTTCTCCCAGTCACAGAACCATCGCTTGGTGTCAAGGTCGCAGTCAACGGGCATCTCTCTCAGAGGTCCAGGGTCGCAGTAGCGGATCATGTTTGGTTTCTTGCCGCATATCATGATCTTCGTAGCCACTAAACACATTTTATTAATTTTATTAATTTTATTAATTTTTAATTAATTTAATTAATTTTCAATTAATTTAATTAATTTTCAATTAATTTTTAATTTATTTATCAGTTTAATTAATTTAATTAATTCAATGGATTTAGTTGTTTTATTAATGAACTTGTCTTCCGGGTATCGACGATCACTGCTAAAAACCTGACGTTTCGGGCAGGATACACTGCCCATCTTCAGAGCTAACATAGCAGTGATAGACGCGGCTATAACCGGAAGCCAAGTTCATTAGTTGACTCGGGTCGCGAAAGCCTACGTGACTGTTTTATTAGACTATTTTAATTTCACTTCTTAACTTTTATTGGTAATTTTATAGTTTAAAAAAATACGTCTTAAATAGGTATTGAATTCATTATAATGTACAAAATACAACGACAAACGTGTGCTTACGTTTGGAACCTAAAGTTCAGTATAAGTTTCAAAAGCGGCCAAATGTTCCTGCAACAATTTAAATATGGACTTGGCCCCGTTTGAATCTAGGCAACTAAAATATCTCCCATTTGCCACCATTTCCCTTTCATTCTCTGTTACATCCTACTTGGCCCTTTCCTCCAAACAACCCCCCCCCCCCCCGGCCCCCCCCCCCCCCCCCCACCCGCGTGATGTGACCTCTTTGTTGTGAACGTCGCTAAAACCCCTACTAAAATTATTTATTTATCAGGACATTTGTAACATGGACCAAAGCCCTTGATGGACCAAAGCACTTACAGTCGTATGTGTTGATGGTGCGTCCTACCGACCGTGCAATGTTTGGTCGTCGTATCTGCGACCGAGTGCTTTGAAACACGGCCAGGCTGATGCACACGACACAGAACACGCGGACATCCATGGCGCCGTGGAGTCCAACTGACTTCCTCACTCGGAGCGACTCGGTGCTCTAGGAAGTCTCATATGTCGACGGAACAATAGGTATCGCTTGGAGTTTCAATACTTTCAAGGCCCATTGTTTGGAAAGATTGAAATAAGAGTTGTAATTGGAGAGAGTAAAATAGTGAAATAATTACTACGTGGTCCACAACAGTCATCTACTTGCTTGAAAATGATTTTGGAGAAAGTTTTGTGATTTTTTTTAAACAATAATTTCATGGCATTTTTTTAAATGAAACTAGAGTTTATGAAAAAAAAATATCGTTACATTTAACAACCGTTTTGATTTTACCTTTTCTACCATTAATTTGTAACATTTCTTACAGATGTCGCTTTAATTTGGAAACAAATTGTGGATTTAGTGTCAAGGGAACTTCTAGTATCCGTATAACCTTGGTTATTGTTGCTATAACCATCTATAACCACCATCCAAACACATTTAAAATAGTTGGTGCGTGACAAGGTTTTCAAACAAAAAATCATATTTTTATCGCTTTTTATTGCCGATTTTACTACTGGTTAAAATTATTCATTCTATTCAGTCAAGGTGGGTCCTTCAATGCCTTTTGAGAGAACTCACGTGAATATTTTCAAACATCCTTTCACTCATTCATCAAGTATTGTTTCCTTTTTACCTCAATACCAATTGTATATTTCGTCATTGTCTCTTTACCCATATTATTCTGTATTGAACGTGCGTGGTCACACAGATTATAGATAACGAATGATTGACCATAGCGAACCACTGATCCTTGCCTATCGCCCTCTGTTTTTCCTTTTGTTAAATCCTGGAATATATCGTTTTATTTAAAAAAAAAAAAACTCTCTAATTCATAGGAATTTGTTTTTTCGACCATGTAACAGATACCATCAGAATCAATGTTAGGTATCAATACCTTTATTAGAGAGAAATCCATCATTTGTTTGTCCTTGTAGATTGACATTTTAGATCTTCATGAATAGATGTTTTATATCAGGATGTCATTGAGTTGACATGAATAGTCCAAGTCGATCGTGCGAACAGCTGATCCCGTGTGAAGATAATATCGTACTCGGAATTGATACTGTGGTTTGTTTTCAGACTATATGTGAAGATGTACGCGATGTGACCTCCTCACTCTAGATGAAGTGTCCGAGCAAGCTAGAAGCAATGGCGTCAACACTTGGCCTAGCGTGCATCTTACTGGTAAGAGCTTTACGCTAATTTATGGTATTCAGGGCACAAAACTAAGCAAATCATTTGTTACATTCCATGAGAAATAATGATATTTAAGTGTAAAAAAGTTCTTACCCCCAACAGAAAGAAGGACAAAATTAAAGAAATCGTATAATTTGGGCTAGTTGCCCGACAATGATTCTTCTTATTGGAATTAGCATGTACGCGATTTTCACCCTAGGGCAATAAGACAAAATAAAGCAGATACAAAAGATTGGGTCTTTGATATGAATGCAGAAGTTCTTTAGCTTGATCAATATGTAACTTAATTTGAATAATTTTCTAAACTAATTCGTTTATTACTGCAACCCGGCGATCACGTACCTGCTAATTCCCCACAAGAAAATAATTGTTGAACAACTAGCCAGAATTATGCGATAGAGTTATTTTGTTTCCTTCTTTCTCTTTGTGGTTGGAACTTTTTTCGTTCCTTGCCTGAATACCCCTTTAAGAAGGAGGGGTATCTCAATATGAAAATCGCAAGAAATGTTTATATTTTTAATTATTATCACGAGAATGCTTCTCGAAATCGAAATCTGAGTTTACAGCATTCTGTGGTTTGGTAACCCCTACAGACAATGTTAAACGTGACTAACATTTTACTCAGTATGTTTATATGGAAATTGTATAACTAATTATGGATTTAGTGAGCAAATGTACTACCCTACGAGATATATATTATCTAGCATTCAGTCTCTAGTGCTTATCAAACGATTCAAATCACAGGGTACTCTAAACTCAGATTTTCGATTTAGAGAATCATTCTTGAGATAAAATATAAAATATCGATCTTTGGATGGTGTTTGGAGCCTACAGTGTTGGCTTAGTTGCTATAAATTAGTCCTCCACTGAAAATCAGTTTTGTTAATGAGTGGGTAGACGCTTAAAGACATGGCTCAGTGGTAAGACGCGAGACTCTAATTCGGGAGGTCGCCGGTTCGATTCCGGCCACCGGCAGTCCTGACTGAAGGTTTTTCCGAGGTTTTCCGCAGTCGTAAAGGCGAATGCTGGGACTGAGTCATACTAACAGCCCTCGGACATTCCTCCCCAGCTATCCAAACACCCTAATAACCAAGTTAGTCACCTGAAGAGGGGCACAACAGGTAAAGCTGGTGTGCACCCTATAACAGGGATTCCTACAAAAATTATTATTATTAGAAGACATGTATTTATTTATTATTCACTGGATAAAAATATTACAACATAATCTGTGTTTAACCGAACAAAAATATTACAATATATATGTTTTACTGAACACAATTCTTCTAACATATTATGTGTGTTACATGTACCGTGTTTCTAGGTTGTGGTTCTCGAAGGAGCTATGGGAACAGGCCATGGATCTGGCGGGAACATTGACCCGCGAGGTTTGAAGCCAGTAAAAGCGGTTTACCAGGTACTCACCATGGTTTAATATTATGCCTTTGTGTACTTGTAAAAAACAAAATATATCCCGTTTGGATTTCTGTATTTATAAGTTAGTAAATGGACCCTGTAGAGCATTTTATGCCATTAGGCGTGACCAAAAAACATAAAATCGACAATGTATGAATTAGTTAACATGTAGATACCCGCAATAAAGTTGCGTTGTCGCGTAAGAACAAATATTAATTTTTAAAACAAACAGGACTAGAACCAAAATTAAAATTAAAAAAATATAATATATCGATCTTTGGTTGGTTGGCACACTCGTCGATGGTTTTCGGAGCCAAGAGGGGTTGGTTTTTGTCGCTTTAAATTAAAGTCCCCCACTGAATATCAGTTTTGCGACTGAGTTGGTAGACTTTAAATATTAATTTATGTTATTTATTTAGTCAGAAATCAGTAGAAAGTTGGGAGAAAATAATGCAGCATAAAACGAATTAAGATTGAAAGTGATGTGATGTCCACAGAGCCAGTAAGAGGGTTGTACAATGTACACGCACGGAAGTCGGGTGGTCTTGCTCAGTTCTAGTCCCTACAAAAACAAATATTATGCACATTTCTAACGTTTGTATTATATACGATAATACAGTAATATCCTATCATTGTATATGATCCAAACATAATTAGTATTGCATATATTGCTTTCGTTATCTATAGATACCCTGATAATATCTGTCTGCTGTATCTTCCAACAATTTAGATTTTAAAGTTGTTTTAAAGATACAAACAGAAAGCTTAACTTTCTCACACTCTGCTCTCCAGACTCATAAGAACTTAGGTAAAACCTGAAACAATTAAACCTTAGAACCGTGTATAAACGGATCATAAG
The DNA here is from genome assembly GCA_945910005.1 of Isoperla grammatica. NCBI lineage: Eukaryota > Metazoa > Arthropoda > Insecta > Plecoptera > Perlodidae > Isoperla > Isoperla grammatica. The sequence continues at coordinate 3,476,209 of OX246750.1, forward strand.
TGATGAGTTACAACAGGGGCAGTCTACGTACCACACCCAGAAACCCACAAACCAACTGCGTCATCACTAGTCACTTATCCCATTCAATCTTCTGGGCTGATCGGCATTGTTGAACACATTGTCAATAGTATAGACAACCGATAGGTAGTATACTAAGGAAGGTCAACTTGATCTCCGCTAGGCGGAGATCAAGTTGACCTTGTATACTAAGATATTTGGTATAGATAAAGCTGTAACCGGAAGCTAACACTGTTACAACACAGTCAACATATTGAAACTCAAAAAAAAATCCCTTCATCAACTTATATCCTGTTGAATTCAAAGAATTAAAACAAAACGTTTTTTTGACATTGAAAATGAACACATTTTTATGGAAGCGTACCATGAGAATTGTTCGCATTTGTTCAATTTAATGCGATGCGCTGGCAATGTCTAATGTTATCTGAACATCCGTCATGCCTAACTGGAATTACTGGATGCAACACTACAATAATATAACTTTACTCTTTCTATTTTTTGTTCATCTTCATTGTGATTTTTCTTTTGCAATAACCGAAAGTAGTGTACTGTTCGGTTAATGCGACATAAGCCAAGGTCCGCAAATCCCCTGACCTCGGAGGTTCGTCGAACTCCCAGAAATCAGATCATCGCATTTATTTCCGCAATGTGAAAAACCACGTCGTAAATGTTATTCAAACGGAAAGAACATTCACTAAAGTTAATTAATTGCTGTTTAAAACGTGATTTTAATAGTAAAAACTACCGCCAAATTGAAACGCTGGTGGCTCGTTCTAAAACCTCTTGTAATCCAGATGGCAATCACGTGACATTAGCGGTCGTGGGTTATTTTGGCTTGCACCAGTACCCACATTACTCAATTTCACAAACTTTTTGTTTACGAAATAAGTTAAATGCATTTCGTTCTATAGTACCACCAGTTCATCATAATATAAAAGTTAAGTGGGGGGTTCCTGAGATATAAGTTATAATGTAGGCCTATTTATTAGAACAGGTTGAAACTTCAAACGCAAATAACTCATCAATTTCGAGTTGTGCCCTCGGTGCGTTATGTTCTTGAAACCCAAGGGGTGTGTCTGTGTAGAAAATGAGCTCCATAGCGTTTGGGTGTCCCGGCCTTGACAGCGGCGACGCCAACATCAGCTGTCAGCACGATGCCCTAGAGAAAAGATGGGGTGCGGGAATAGACTGTACCGAGAAGGTCCCTATCAAGACCCAGGCAGTGTTCCTCAACTGTCAGCCAGGATATGTCATTGTCGAGGATTACAAGGTCATCACTTGCAAGTTCCCGGGGAAGTGGGACAATGAAATGTTCACCTGCGACGGTTGGTACTTCTTTGAAACTGTCAAGAGATGGCGTTAGTGTCGGTTTCAGGGCCTGGATTCACAAGAGATCCTAAGACTGGAATACATAGTCGTCCCCTACCACTAAGGGCGCCCATTGTTGCTAACGACTTGTTGTCTATATAGAACATAACATGCATGAAATTGTAACATGGTATCAACAAGGGCCCCTAGGAGTAGGGACGACTATGAATACGGACCTAAGTCTGTTTCTAACCTTTTACGAATCCAGACCAATATAATATGAGAAGAAGTTTTAAAACATATTATTGGAATGTTCATTCTGGCACACTGTTCTCGCTTGAAATATGTAATACTTTGTTACTTGAGTCTGGTTTTACATGAGTTCCAAAGTTAGGCTAGTCTTATAGTTAAGACCAGAAAAAGAGTTAGGACCTCTAGTGAATCCAGACCCAAATTGTTCTCCATTTCCCTCCCCTCCAGCGTCCGAATCTCCTCGTCCTCCCTCCGACCCGGTAACCTCTGTGTGACCTTCACGATGCCTCCACTGATGAAGAAGAAAGTGTCCTTGACATAGGCCTATGACGTGGGCACCGGCCGGGTAGAACTACTGGCCAATAATAATACTTTTTCGTAGGTTATAGGGTGCAAAGTGCACACGAGCTTTCTCCTGAGGTGTCCCTACTAACTAATATAATATACCTAATATAATTTATATAGTTAAGAGACTATGAACTAATATGATATAATAATAATGGGGTTTTGGGTTGTCTACAACAAGTTTCATCATCTTTCAAAACATTATAAACATACTTTGAAATTAGTCAAATTTTTTGGACCTCTCATCAATTAAATAAAATGTTTACAAAGCTAGACTAACTAGTACCGTTGAGTGAGAAATATATTTCTCACTCAACGAAAGTATCATTGAGTTTGTTAGAACAAACTCAAATTATTCTAGTATTCTTCTTTGGCAGTTCAATAATGGTTTACCGTTTCGATGTCATCTGCATAGTAGGCCAGCTGTTACACTGTTCTTTTATGTGTTGACTCGAACCGAATGTATTGGGTAATGAAGTGTGTTCCTTCCTCATCATCACAGAGGAAGTGACAACAACCACAACCACAACAACCACAACTAAACCAACAACCAAGGCGACCACAAGAACAACAGCAACAACCAGGAAACAAAAAGGACCTAATCCAAGAACAAAACCAACTGCTAAACCCAATGCTACAGCCGCTGCTAATGTGACTACTAGTGTAGTAAATACAACTACACTTGCTACAACTACTGGGACTGGTCCTACTACAACTACCCCTACTACTACTACAGGCACTGGTCCTACTACAACTACCCTTACTACAACTACCCATACTACAACTACAGGGACTGGTCCTACGACAACTACCCCTACCACAACTACAGGGACTGGTCCTACCACGACTACCCCTACTACGACTACCCCTACTACAACTACAGGCACTGGTCCTACGACAACTACCCCTACTACAACTACCCCTACCACAACTACAGGGACTGGTCCTACGACGACTACCCCTACTACAACTACCCCTACTACAACTACATGGACTGGTCCTACGACAACTACCCTTAGTACAACTACAACGACTGGTCCTACCACGACAGCAACTACCACTACTATACCTACTACCACTACTTTACCTACTACCACCACGACAGTAGCTGCGGCTGCTACCACTACAACAGTAGCTGCCGCTACCACTACTACGACAGTAGCTACTACTACAACTACCCCTAACACTAATGGTAAGCAGAATATTTTTAGCATATAATTATAGTTTGTGGATTTTTGGGCTTTAGACGAATAAGATTCCGCATTGGATTCTGATAGGTTGAAGTAATATTACGTGGTATTCAATGGTTTTCTCCAACAGGTTATGACCAGCAGTATGATGGCAAGATCTACAAATTCCAGGACAACAGAGAAAGTTTTGATAACGCTGTACAGAGGTGCGGTGAGGACAATGCCACGCTTGTATTGTTTACAACGCAGGCCAAGTTGACTCATCTGCTGACAGTCAGCAACCAACAGAGCTTTAGGGTTGGCATTTCTAAACCAGGCTCATCATTTGTAACGATTGACGGTAGGTTTAATAACATGGTTTTATACCCTCATTATGTTAAGGCTGGTCCACACAGATTTTTTAAGCATAAGATTTAAGGTTTAACGCGTAGTCGTAAAGTTGGATCATAGGAAACACGTACTGGCGTTCACACAAAGTTTTAGTTTTAAGACGTTGTTTTCATTGTTGTTTTTAAAACAACGGCAAACCTTAAATCTTATGCTTAAAAAATCTGTGTGGACCAGCCTTTAAAGCTGTTCCATCGCCAGTAGGGACAAGTTTTCGCACTAGAACGCGCTCCCGTAGACTTTTACTCCTCGTGTCGGTGCTATTTTGTTGATATTACAGTTGAGAGTAGTTACCCTGAGGGTTGTCATGGAAGATGCCGACACTGGAGCGTTGTTGGTTATCAGCCGGACACGGACCCTCGTGAGCCGTTTTCTAGACAATTTGCATGCGAGTTTTCATTCGAGAGTTCCTCGGGAACCAGCAACACGTTTTTTAAGTTTCACTAATCATTGAAAATTAGAATCTTCAAACGAATATTGCAATAGCATCTGGTTTGTCTGTTAGAGTAGTTACAAATCGTACTGAATTTAGTTGCAAAAAACACCGGTACAAGATACAAATTATAACTTTGGACCCCTAAACTTAAAAATTATGAAACTATTAGGTTGTCCTAACACGTATTGTGAAAAAATTTATACATAAACGTGGCCGATTTTATCTAAACTCTCGAATGAAATTTGACTTCTTTACGGCCCTGATACGCGCACAATAGCAATTATGGTATTTGTTTTTACATTTTTTTGTTCGCTGTGAACCATATTTAACAGTAGGTAACAACTATAAAAAGCAGATGATTAGTCCACGTCCCAGTTGCCTGGAATAATGTGAAGATAAGAACAGATAAGCTAGTACTAAAATAATTCCAGACCTGTGTGATAAGTACTTGTTTTGTTTGTTTACATTTTAGATTTTGAATTATTGTAGAAGCGAAAGATCTGGGGTAATGAGTTGTATGTTTTGGAGAGAGGGGAGAGACAGATATTTGGGCTTAACGTCTCATATTTTTGCAACTAGGCTAATCGAGACGATGAGTGGGTGAAATATGAAAATGAAATAGGGGGTGAAGATGAAATAAGGGGATGTTTGGAGGAAAGGGGCAAGTAGGAGGGCGGGAAGGATAGGGGAAGCAGGAGCCAAAGGGAGTGGGGAGGATTTAGATGCATTGAAAGTAAACGTTTTTATAGCTGATTTGTGTTGTGGTCGCTGTCTGGGGCATTCATCACATGAAGCACACGAAAATGCGGGTTTTCTAACAGTTTTCCCAAATATATCAATAGTAACCTAGCGACTAAAACAAGAAACATTGAGAATTACCCCTATATAAGGGCGGCGAGTTCTTATTTTACTGATTCTTGAAGTATCGATCGACTTAGATTCGAGCCACACCGCTAGGGTTGCCACTACAGAGGTGTCATCAACAGACAAGTCGTTGCCTGTCTTTAGATTACTATCAAGATCTTTGGAGTTCACTCATCAAGGCATAATCATTTGATATCAACTTTATTTCTAAAAACTTCAATAATTAAACTTATGAAAACGTTAATAATTTGTCTTTGCTGTTCACAGGAACCGCACTTCCCGCAACACCTTTATGGGATGCGGCCCGTTTCACAAGTGGTGGAAGTGGGGGTAATTGCGTTAAATATGACACTTCAACGGTTTCTGGGGTAGTGGTGGGGTTGTCCAGATTAAAATGTAGTGGCGATGTGGAAAAGTACATTTGTGAGAAAAAATCATAAGATAGTAAACTATTTTCCAGATCAAGATTACGCCTGTAAAATGCAAACAGAAAATACCATACATCAATCTTGGCTGTTTTACTCGAAGTACTCACCACCCCTTGTAGCTTAGCCTTGTAGCTCCCTCCATCTTCTTCAAATACCGCCATTTTAGTTCAGAAATATTAACGCTTAAATTTTAAACACAAACATTGGTTATAATAATTATTGTCTTTAGAGCTTCTAAATTCGGTACTTCTTATTATCGTTATTTGGATTATTTATTTCAAATACAAAATAATCGGAGGTCACTTGTTTTCGGAAGCTAAGCATCCACACTTCTTGCTGGTAGGAGAACTGTCAACGTGATCGACGTACAAGGAGAAAAACAGTTCAGTTGACTTTTGAACCCAAAATATTCCGGCGTGTTTCTTGATACTGAAAATAAAATAGTGTACACCTCACAGGACGCTGTTAAAATTGAGGGGGAAGAAATCTCCCCTCTCGAAAAGAATTGGACATGATATGAAATGTCGCATGTTTTAAATGAAACATAAACAAAGGTTTCGATACTGGTACATTTTGATTAAATATTTAGAAAAGAACTCATATTAAAATAAATTCAAAAATTCTGTTTTTTGACATTCTAAAAATTCGTTAAACTTATTAATCGTGATTATTGTTTCTATTTTGTGTGTCAAAGTTTGATCTGTACATCAATAGGAAATATGCTGCACAGATAACGATGCAAAACACCAAAATATGTTAAAAATGACGGCCTGTGTAGACTTATACAAAACATATGTTTGCTGCTTAATCTGCACATTCTCATTTTTCTGCAGAATAATATTCGTTATGTTTTCGCCAAACTTTTGATTTGAAAAAAATTGTTTTGTTAAGTACGATTTCTCATACTATAACATTTAGCAATATACATTACTAACTTTATAAGAAATATTTGAACCAACATAATAAATTTTGTTTGTTGATTTCATGTTAATGTAAACTTCACACTTTTCAAAACTTTAATTTACACTATCTGCCTTGTTGTTTACACTAGTTATTCATAGCTATTCGCATTTCCATGTTAAAAATTATGCACCTTATTGTCTTTGAGATTGGTACACGTTAATACAAGTTGGTTACTTATAATTAAAATAGTGGCAACTGAGATTTTAAATCTAATTGAATGAATACATACTAGACTTGCTTAAAAGCGTTTTGTAGTTTTCAAAAATAAATTTTACTGATTGTTACATGAAGCTATTTTCACGTGCCTCTAGTGAGTAGGAACAATATTAAAGCCGTTCATTGTTTTATGAATTATATAAAATTATATTTAAATTTTAAATAATATTTAGATATATAAATTTATTTCGGCACGTAATTACACTCTTGCAACCTGTTATGTTTTCACAATGATTTTCGTTTTGTCATTTTCAATAAACTTTCTAAAAGCAAAACCAATTAATTTCTCATTCTTACCTTTACGTGTGTTTGAAGGAACCAACACTTTCCTATTCCCAGATTATTCAGGATTATTCAGGCAATAAACTAAAAACAATTACAGCTATCAACACGACATTATGCAAAACTGAAAATGCTCATGATCAAACGACAAATAATTGAAAGATAATTTCAATACGGTCGTGATAAGAGTGTTGAGTTTTTCTTGAAGAGTGGTGTACTTCCTGTACTGTACTGTACTTGTATCGTGATGAAAAGGAATGCTCGGAGGAGTGGCCATAAGAATTGCAGCATGTCACTCACTCGGCGGGACGGTATTGGTTCATTAGAAAATTAATTCCATCCTTACCAAAGACAATATTTCAACGTAAATTTCACGTTTGAAGACAGGCCATAAATTACGTTCATGATTTGGGAGGGGGCACTTGAGGGTTTTTTCATGTTACATCCACGCTTCCACTATACACTTTTAAGTAAGTGAAGTGTTGTAAACATGCCATTGGCATTTTATGTAGTAACTGTCACAAAACATATTAATTGATTTTTTTTTTTAATTTTGTTATTTTTTTGCTTTATATTTGTTTTGTGTGTGTGTGGGGGGGGGGGGGGGGGCTTTTCATTTTTGTGACACCATTAAAGGGGGATGATGTCTTGTTTGTGTTTTTTTCGTACTTGTAGTACATGTATTTTGACATATTTACATAGGATGTACTTTGTATATGGTACACGGTGATTGAAATATTTGTATCTTTTACATAGGCCCTATAATGAGTTCGCGTTCAAAGTCGACGCTAGAGCTCGTCCATGTAATGGAACTAGAACCTTGTTGTGTTACTCGCTAGATGGCAGAGCACTCTCTTTATGTGTGCGCTCCACGCCGACCTTGCCAAGGTAATTGGGTTTGAAAACCCAATGCCTATAGGTGTTGTAATCTTTGGTGTCACTCTACACTTAAGCCTAAGGGCCGGTCTTATAATCTCGTAATAAGAACGTTATTTGTAGCAATTAAGCTATTTGGATGATGTCAAGGTCTTTGATTGGCGGTTGCCATGGAGAAAACAAGCTATTCGACGAATAAATAATTATTGGGACATTGTAAAGCCTGTATGACACGAAAAAAAAAAAAGATAATTATTAATGAAGTGGTCTCGATAAATCAGACTTTTTCATCCAACTCCTTGAATTCAATGACAAAAGCGCATCAAAAACAGTCAGTATGTAGTCAAATGCAACAATAGGAATTATTTATTGATGCGCTTTTGTCCTTGAATTCAAGGAGTTGGATGAAAAAGTTTGACCGTGTAATACAGGTTTTAGACTGGACCTAACACTGATTACAACAGCTCATTCTGGCATGCGCTTGCGCATTTAAAAGTAACGCCGCCTTTCGGTTTAAATTCAAAGATATTGCCAGTCTTGAGCGCTGGTCTTTGTCGTCAATACTATAGTGGTCGCGATAGTGAGTAGTTAATATTTATAATGTCAGTTTTGACTCATACATTACTATTTTCATGTTATATTATTATGTGTGATAAATGATCATTATTAATGAAGTGGTCTCGATAAATAAATCACAGAACGTCTTCACAGTAGTGACAGTTGCAGCACCGGTGCTGAATCTTCTTTAGGGGTTGATTGACCTTGAAGAGGAGATTCTAGGGGACGTAGGAGTGTCAAGAAAACATGTTTAAGGTAAGGTTCCTTCTTGGAAACTGTTTTATTAATTTTATTAAAGTCTATAATATCATATTCAATTACAAAAATGATTTATATTTATTTTCAAAAGGTTGACCAAAAATCGAGATAATATGTCGATATTGGTTTTATTAAACTATCTCGATTTGATATCCTACTGTCCACGAGAGTGCTTTTAGTAATATTATTATCCACGTCAAATATAAGACAATGCACATCTTGAGTAAAAGTTTAGTAATTCATACATCATACGTTATTGTATTTGTCAAGAAATCTATTAATCATAATATTATAATAAATCAAAACATTATATTGTCGCCCAGCGTGATACTGATATGTAATAGAACAGAAACTGGAGTAGTTAGTTAAATCAAAATAAATAAATACCCAGTTAGTTACAAAAACTGGTTTTCAGTGGGGGATATTCTATACAATGTGCTTCATTGCTATGACGGCTTAAATGTCAACGTTTACATGTACACAATATCTGCTTCATTGCTATGACGGCTCCAAAGTCACATGTACACACATGTACACACATGTACACAATCATATCGAACGCTAGATGGATTAATAATTAACTTCAAATTTGAAATTAAAAAACCCTTAGCTCGAACAGGGTATCGAACCCCGGACCATCTACATTAGAAGAAGGAATAAATTCACTAGACTATTGAGAACTCAAACTAACAGAATAGATATCGCTGCTAAGCAACCTCCTTATGATTTAACAATAAAACAACAATGAACAATTTACAGCTAAGCTACTCCTCATAAAAGTTCATTTGCTTGCCACCAGAATGCATCTAGTGTATTTTCAGTGGTCAATAGACCAACGATTCACACGTCAAACCAAGGAAAAAAGTAAAAGAAAAAAAGGGTTGCAGCATCGTGGTTCATAGTGCCCCGCAAGCTCGAGCCGAGAAAAGTAAACTAGGAGTATATTTTATTTATTTTATTTTATTGTAATTAAGGCCAGTGTAGGGCACAATGCCCTCTTTAGCCTGATGAGTGATGATTGATGAATGATAATGAGGAAGGGAGGAGGGGAAGCCTGGTACCGGCACGTAGCCTACTCCTGTCGAAAAGTACCAAGGGGACCATCGGCTTTACGTCCCATCCGAAAGGACGGTGTATCTTTGACCAGTCATATAGGTTCCTCCACTAACCTGGACTGCCGAGCAGTTGACGAGAAGTACGAAGCTGTTACACAAGCTTTCGAACCCTCCAATCTGCTCTAACCGACGGTAACTAGTGTTTCAGAGGTGAGTGGTCACTCATCCACCTCCTGACCTAGCCGGAGGTTGCTTAACTTCGGTGTTCGTATAGGAGTAGTTCGTACTGTCCGCTAGCTGCATTTCGTAATAAGCCGGGGAAACGATATATCTAGACGGCCCTGAATAAGCGGACTGACCAGTCTTCTGAAGGATATTCCCACTTCTTGACCCCGTGGGGCACGTCTCTTGCAACATTGTTAAGTAGGTACATTCTTCCATTGGATGTATGCTGAGCGATCAGAGTGTGCCCGAGGCGTTCTTTATTGATCCTGAGCGTCAATGTATGTATCATTCATTGACGAACGTTTCTACTATAGCAATCAGTTTTGTACGTTGGGTATTTTGAAATGACGATTTTCGAATATTTATTTATTATATTTTGTTGTTTTTACAATGTACTCGACAACTAGGTGATACGACTTTGGTCTTTTAGGCACCTCTTACAACAGGCAGAGCTATTCTGGGCCGATTCTATACTCCGGGCATTGAGTTTAAAATACCTTTATTTTAAACTCAATGCCCCGGGCCCAGACGGGTAACGGAAAACATAAAATTATGCAATCTATTTAGAACAAGCATTTTTGGAACACTATTGGTAACATAATATTTGTTTGAATCGAATCATTGAAAATTAAATTATTCGTTCGTAAATTCGTTTCCATTATGCATTTCTAGTCTGTTTGTTGCTGTCATAATGCTGTTTTGACCATGAATTTGACAGCAACTAGTGCCTTTGTTGTGTGCATCGGTAGGCCTTGGCAGTAGAACTTATCACTGGATATTATGCACAGTCGAGTGTAGGATTTGTTTATGGTTGTTATGGAGTATGTTTTTATTATGGAAATAGCATAATTATTGTAACTGTAATATAACAATTCCATAGCAACCATAAACAAGCCTATACGTAACTCGATTGTGCATCTGGCCTTTGGTCTATCGGATCGGGCTTTACATTTCTCCACCTTGGTGAGTAATTTGTGTAAGTCATGTCTCCATCTTCCATTTCGAATTTCTTATCCACACTTTAGTATCAATTCAATTCAACCATTCAACCGCGATATCCAATTTGAAATCCCCGCATTCTCTAGCAACCGGAAGTGACGCATGCTATTCGTGAGAGGAGGAGGAGCAGTCTGCAGAGTAAATACTGATCAGCTGTTTTCACAGTCTGTGGCGTATTGATCTCATATCTCACTTTACTCAATAGACGTAGTTTTACTCGCATTATAATCTTAATTAATATGGATAGGCCTGTTCCTATGGATGAGACTGTTAATCGCAATAAGACACAAGAAGAGGATCAAGATGAGGTAGTTATAAGTTAAAAAGCAGTTATTTCTACTGTAGGGGGACACTTTCGTGGGCCGGATTCATAAAAAGTGTGCCTTGTGTAGGCCTACACTTGTTAGCTTGTACTTTAAGCCAATTTGTCACTTAAAGAGGTATTACTGCCGTTACCATGATTATTTACGTGTCTGTAGATGGCAGTGATCCATTATAGGCCTAGGAAACAATTGAGGCAGACCTAACCCTACTTTTATTGGATTCATTAATAAATAGGCCTACACCTAGGCCTATTTATCCTTCCTAAGCTCTCATCAAATAGTTGGCACATGACTTCTTAGTACTCGGATTTGTATGCCTAGGCCTAGAATGTGCAAAGCTCCCAATGACTTGAGTAGGCGTAGCCTAGGTAGGCCTAGGCTAGGTGGGCTTACATTAATTCCGATTCAATAATGCAGTTGCTTAGCAACGTAGAGTTTCGGACATAAGTTGGTCACTTTTAGCCATTATATCCCATCTATTCCTCTATATTGTCCCATCTATCTATTGGTAAAAATGCTAGGCCTATAGCCTAGGAAGTAGCCTACTGCATGGCTATTTAACTAAATTGTGACATTTTTTTTACAGAAACTTCTGCAACCGTTTAACTACATCACCCAGGTTCCTGGAAAAGAAATACGAGTTAAGCTGTCACATGCTTTCAACTACTGGCTCAAGATTCCCAATGATAAACTAGGTGTTGTCGGAGAAATAGTTAATATGCTGCACAACGCAAGCTTACTGTAAGTTTTAACCACTCAACTGGACCTAGTGTTAAGGGATCTCTACGTCAAGGCCAGACAATTTGTACGCTAGCTTAAATGGCTACTTAAAATTTAATAACAACCTAATAAGCCATTAGAATAAAGCAGTAGACGTACCCACAATTGTCGCCATTCGAGATCATAATCGGTAAATTGTAAAAGAGTAAACCGACCTGTTTCTTATGGTATTGTACACAACTTGATCGTACGTTGCAATTGGGGTTGTAATCAGAAAATGTGTTAAAGGCGGTTTCACACAAAAACATAAGACATAAGATTTTAGGTTTAAGGCATAGTCGTAATGTTGGATCATAGGAAATACGTACTAGCATTCACACAAATGCACTAGTTTTAAGACATAGTTTTAACGCATAATTTTCTGTTTTAAGGCATAAGAAAGTTGACCAATGTTCAACTTTATGCTTAAACCTTAAAACAACGCACGAAAAACTTGAGTCAAAGAAGCATCTACTTTAAAAGGTTATGACTACCACAGTCATGTAGGGGCCTACGTCACCGAATAATAATAATAATAATATATATATAATAATATATATAGAATAATATATAGAATAATTATGCAGTACAGTATTCGACCGCAACCTCCAAAGAACTTCAACGAGTGCCATGCCTTCTCATAAACTCTTTGTGCTTACGTTTCTATGTGTACCAGCACCCCTTAAGTACTATGCGTTAAACCTTAAATCTTATGTCTTCTGTTTTTGTGTGAAACCACCTTAACATGTCTACAATTGCACACATAGGCCTAGTTAACACTAGGTAAAGAACAAATCAATCAGTTAAAACTTAAAAGCTTTCTATGTAATATGTACTCTATAAGGTTATCGATATGGCCCAGTCTACATTACTTTGTCTTAACCTTCCAGTATTGATGACATTCAAGATAACTCCATTCTCCGTCGCGGCATCCCAGTGGCACACTCGATTTATGGAGTCGCCAGTACCATAAATGCTGGCAACTATGTCATGTTCCTTGCACTGGAGAGGGTCCTAAGTTTAAATCATCCAGAGGCTACGAAGGTAAGTCCTAAACGGTAATCTAGATCACTACAGCTGTCTTGTGCACGATAACATCGTTTTTATCTGCCGCCATCTAACTGTGATAGAACACCTAAGTTCTGTCATGTTAACTTAGAAGGTGGTCTCGCCATGGGTTATGTGACATAGTAAAGTGACGTACATGTGACAACTACCAACAAAAATCTAGTTTCATCTCGTTCTCATGCCTTCAGTATTGTAGAGATATCAGCACGTCTGTTGGCAGGCGTTCAAGTCATGGCATATTCCAAGCAAGGCTGGTGCACTATATAGAGTGACCTTCTGCTGAGAATTTTACAGCTAATCATATTACTCGTTGACGTGAAAGAAAAGCTCATTTTCCTGTTACTGATTTTGTTCATAAAACCTTTTTAATTTTGTCTTCCAATCCAACCAAACAGCCTTTGCATTTTAATATTTTTCTCTTTCATATCAAGCTTCTGTTCATAAAGGTACCTGGGCAAACAAGCTAGAAGAACTTAGGTAATTTTTTTCAAATGGTTTAAGGTGTATTGCGAACAACTCTTGGAACTTCACCGCGGCCAGGGTATGGAGATCTACTGGCGAGACAACTTCCAGTGTCCTTCTGAAGAGGAATACAGGCAGATGACAATACGCAGTACGTAACATCCATTTGTATTACTATTTGATGATGCTTCAAATTGCATTTCGTTGTCTGGGGTCGTTCAAATTACCGTAAAGAAAAACAGCCAACAGATGTTTTTGTCATGGATGCCAAATTTCAATTGTAATATCAGATATGGCTACTGGTCTCAGGTCTATTGTAGGCTTAGAATTAAAGATTGTTCTTTATTTTGTCCAAAAGGGTTGTTTAATTGTTGAGGGTAGGCCTACGTATGTAGTTAGCATATTATACTAATTTTAAAATTAGATTGAGACCAGAATACAAAATATTCAGTGCAGTATGAAGGGTTATGGAAAAGAAGTGTTTTGCACAACCCTTTTTAGTTTTTACCTGTTAGTTAAATATATTTATGTTGGCAGGTGTATTTTTGTGTGTAATTTTTGGCGGTGATTGTTATGTGTTTTGCTTTCAGAAACGGGCGGCCTATTCATGTTGGCTATTCGGCTGATGCAACTCTTTAGCGACAATAAGGCGGACTACACCAAGTTTACCGGTATTGTTGGCCTGTACTTCCAAATCAGGGACGACTATTGCAATCTGTGCTTAAAAGAGGTGGGTATTCCGTATTATTCTCATTGGTGTTAGAAAATGTTACATTTGATTTTGATTTGGATATTGTTACATTTGTTACATTTGAAAAAACATTAGCCTATTTTCTGTTTTCAGTATCAAGAAAACAAGAGCTACTGCGAAGATCTAACTGAAGGGAAATTCAGTTTTCCGATCATCCACGCCATCAAAAGTCGACCTGATGACAGACAAGTCATTCGTATCCTTCACATAAACTTATTTTCTTTTAAATATGCTCGACCTTCAGTGTGATTCCTACATTACGTCTGTATCTAAGATACCGTCATAATGCAGTAGCCTAGTTCAATCTCATGTTGACTCCTTGACTCGCCCGCCAGACATCCTGCGTCAGCGCACTCGCAACGTGGAGGTCAAGCGCTACTGCGTCTCTCTGCTCGACCGCTTTGGCTCGTTCTCTCACACGCGCGACACTCTCTTCCAGCTGGAGCGCGACGCGAGGGCAGAGGTCGCGCTGCTTGGAGACAACCCTCTCATGTCGGCCATGTTGGATGAGCTGCATTCCTGGACCAAGGGCGACGGGAACCTCTAGCTGGACCTCTTCACGGACTAGGGCCCCTCATGGACTAGGGCCTTGCTTGGACCAGGGCCCCTCATACTCTAGGGCCTTGCATGGACCAGGGCCTCTCACGGACCAGGGCCCCTCATGGACCAGGGCCTCTCACGGACTAGGGCCTCTCATAGACTAGGGCCTCACACGGACTAGGGCCCCTCACAGACAAGGGCCTTGCTTGGACTAGGGCCCTTCACAGACTAAGGCCTCTGACGGACTAGGGCCTCGCATGGACTAGGGTCTTTTTGTGGACTAGAATCTCTCACGGACTAGAGGAGAAGCCACACCGGCTACGGGTGAAGCTACACCAACTAGGAGTGAAGCTACATTTACTAAGGGTGAAGCTAGCTAGACGTCTGGCTAGACCCTGACAGACTATAGGGACGAGGCACACACTCACACACACATTCCTGACCCTGCATTGTAAATTTACCAAGTTTGTTCATATTTCATGTCAATACATCCTCTGTTTTGAGTATGATTTGATTCTCATACCTGGAGTACCGGTAGTACTTGATTCATAGGTTGGATTGAGAATAGAAAATAAGGCAAGTGTGCAATATAAATGTGTGGGTAAAGAAGGTTCTTGTTCTATGTACTGTTTCTGTTTTTTTGTTGATTTATATATGTAGGCGGCTGTACTACTACATAGTACGATGTAATTTGTATTTAGTATGTGTAGGCGTACTTGTACTATGTATGTATATCACAGCCAAGCAATGCCTAGCTAGATCATAGTCCAAAGTATACTACAGTATTTACTAGACTATTTCCTCAACAATACATATTAAAGTGCTAGCCTTGTCAACCATTCTAAATATGTTCTCCACTATATGTCTTATAAAAAAGGTTAAGGTTAAAAGGTTAGGTTAACTTACAAGTGTGGATATATTTCTGTCTTGTCAATGTATGTACATATCCAGACAATAACTAAAAAAAAAAAGTTATTTACCTAAGTTGAAGTTGTAAAGCAGTGACAAATTTCAAAATGGTGTAATGAAAGATTGAACAGTGCATATTTGTGACTGTAGCATCTGGTAGCATCTATCATTGTGTGGTTGGGTAAGTTATGTAATGTTCACTTTTCTATAGCGGGTGAGGGGTGTGATTTTGTAAATGACTTCAAAATATAGGCTACTAATTGCTTCGGATTTCCTCTCCAGGCACTGTTGATAACTTGTTGGACAGAGTTTAGACAGTAAGTAAAATAATTTTCTTTTAATCCAATGTTATACATTTCTAGTAGTAGTGTCCCTTTCATTTCGTAAGCCAAATTTGTTTACATGTGTAACCAGTGTAAACTAACAGTGTATAAGCTAGCTGCTAAACTACCTATTTGATACCTTGATAATCTAAACTTGTTAAAGAAATTTAATTTAGTTTAGAGCATAGCCTACTCATTTTCAACTTTTATCTACAATTATTCTAACGTAGTTCTAACTAGTTTTATTTCACAACGTAAACCAACGATAAGCGAATGGTATAAATGTCCCCCACTGAAAATCAGTTCTTGTAACTGAGTGGGTAGACTATGAATACAATTTTTGTTTAGTTTTTTTAAATTTATTTAAACCCAACGCAGAGTTGGACGTGGCAACAGATGATGATGATGATGATGATGATGATTTAAAACAGATTGTTTTTGCCATTTAGTACAAGTAGGAAAATTATGTTAAAGTTTACATATCCATTTTTTTTAATTACCTAAACATCAACTAGTCAATTCTCCCGTGCACCATGACCATCATGAAAAACTGCCATTATTGGTAGGTAGTGAACATGTAACGTCTACTCAAACTCGTATACTGGTTGTGGAATTATCTAAAACTCTTGTAAATATTTGGTGTTATAGCTTGCATACTCTGTTATTTTTATTATTGTTCATAATATGTATGTGTATTATAAATATTATTTGCATTTTTTATTAATAAATGATTCTAGTAATGAAGTTCTTGAAAACTGTACTGTGTGTGTCAAAAGATAAAAGATTGGAAGCAATGTTGTTGGGGAAAGCTTGCTGATGTAAGCTGGGGCATGAGAAAAGGTCCGAGTGCTATTGCATTTGTGTTACGTCATACCTATACTAAGTCGTGCATATACTGTGTTAATAACATTCATGCTTTAAAGAAAAGTAGGTACCGGTACATATGGATTTTGTAAAGAACTCAATATTAAAGAGAATTTCTAAAAGTGTGGCTGATTTTTTAAAATTTTCCATTGTTGAAGTCTCGCAAGAGAACCAATGTATTACGCCTTGCTAGATTTACAAGTCTTATTGCAACGTTGTACATCTACAATCAGATTTTCTCAAATATTGTATGCATATCAAACCCGTCATGTAACCTAGATATTAATAATTTTCATTGTACATAACAAGATGTGTTTATGTTTATGCTACACTTAATTAAATGTTACTAAAATGCTAGATGTGATAATGTTAAAATTAAGCTGCTGCATTTAAGTAATTTACTCAGTTTTAATGTGTACTATGTAACTGTTAAGTTAGGCATGTGTTTCTTGAAATTTGATGACAGCATAGATTAAGCAAGAACGGGTTTAATCCATTTAATATAGGTAGCCATCCCAGCATATTGTGTGCCATATGTAGTTGTTGGAATTGTGCTTTTTTGTACCTTAAGATAATATAATATCATACTGCTACCATACAATTAAAGCATCCATTAAACATGTATTGTACTATTTCAAATTAAACAAATACTGTATGTTTAAAAATTAAATAGTAGGTACTATCTGTTGTATTTGAAAAGAAAATAATAAATGAATTGTTGCTACTTGTGTAATAAGATTGTTGTTAACAAGTAACATTTTGTATGTAATAGATTCTACTTCTACGATCTTTTAAATACAACCGGTACCTTCTCAATGTAATAGCATTGCTATAAAGACTTCCAAAGTGCAAGACAATAACGTGTCAGTCAATGAAAGTGTTGTACGTGTTTGTTCGATTGCGTATTGGCCGCAGGTAGCATTGTGATAGTGTTCATCTTATATATGCACAAGCACATTTTATTACAAAAAAGTATTGAATACAAAACAAATAGCTCGGTGTAATAGATCTACAGGCTGGATTGAAAACAATGGTTCAATCTTGTTTATAAATTTGTATTGCTTAGCTTATGCTTACAAAAGTATACAACCGGTAACTTTTTGAAAGTCTGTCTTATGAAAGTCTACTTTATGTCTATTTAATCACTTACATATTATTTTATTACACTTGCTTTGTGTGATTTGTTATACATAAATCTTAACAATTTATTAACAACTTCCAGTAGGACTCATATAACATCACAGTGGTGGGTATATGAGTGAATTGGAAAGCTCATTTAAATAAACTATCGTAAATGTTGCCTGATTGTTTAGTACTATAATTAGTTAATTTGCTACATACCATGACTAAAAAATGAAGTAGGCCTACAGAGAAGACAGCTAAAACATACCTTTAATATTGTTAGTATTATGTTTCTGTGAATTGTGACATGTTATGTAATTAATATGTATCTTATTTGTTTGTTTAAAAAAGCTACACTAAAACACCATATTGTTGATTCATAGAGAAATGTGCTTTAAAACAATCAAGGTGTGAAAATGTATTTTAAATATTAGTGATAAACAAGAGAACTCCTCTCGTTCTCCTACTAGGCCATTAACTTACGGTATTTTGTCTGTAATAACGATAATCCAAGTTCTAATAAGTAGACGCATATTGTGTCGAAAAAGTGGTAGTTTGGTAAACATTCAATTAATATTCATTTAGTAACAATAATAAAACATTAAAAAATATCGATCGAGTCTTTTTTGTCGTGTTCCCCCACAATTTCCTGACTCAACTGTTCCCGAGTTGTCTCCTTGTTTAGTGAAGCCCCGTTTTTTGGACCTGGAGTAGAATAGGTCCAGGGTAGCTCTGCCTGTTGTAAGAGCGACAAGTGGGCTGATCTCATATGACCTTTTGGTCGAGTACGTAATTAAACCACGAAATAATCTATACGATATGGAAACTCCCCAGGATGTTGTAAATGAAATAAATAAATTTGTATTTATGGTCTATCCGGTCAGTTATGAGAACTGTTTTTAAGTGGGGAACATTTTTACCATTTATTATGATATGATTTATTTATTATTATATTATTAGGCCCCTATGACCAAACGAACAGACCTTAAATAACCACCGAGCCGCTCATCGGTATTGCAAGCTGGCCGAATGCATGAACGCCATTAGAATCAAATGGTGCAGATTAAAGAAGAACATGACTACAACAACAAGAAAATAATGGTTGACGGCAAAACTGACATGAATGTACTCAACTTTGTTATAAAATGCATATGTAAGTATAATTTAAGGTTATATTTAAGTTATGTGATTTAATAACTACGCAATTAGCAATCTAAATTCATGTATATTTTAAGGTAGGCCTAGGCGTACCATAAGGATTTCGGTTGGCCAAGGCCCTCGTCAAGTCGTCACCCAATGCCCTCAACCTCGTCCAACGAGCCACCTGTTGCAGTCCTCAAAACCGTATAAATCATGCGGTAAGTGCTGAGATTGTACTAACCCTAGGGCCTAGGCCTATACATTGGTTGCGTTTTCCCGAGGGGTGCCCATGGGCTAGGCCTAGATCTGTATTGGTCTGTATCTAGGCCTAGCCTAGGCCCTAGCCCCTAGGCTGAATGCAGGAAAGGTATGGGGTATTAGCCTCTTTGATATGCTCTTATAATACGTTCAGTATTTAGAATATGCGTGTGTGCATCGGTAGGCTAGGCCCTAGGCCTAGACCTAGCGCTGTCACACAAATGATTTATCGCTGTCAGCATTGGTCTCCCACGTAACGTTTAATTCCACACCTTAGTAAGGACCACCACCTACTTCCTTGGCCTAAACCTAGAATCTAGGTCAAATGTTTCAAACTATTGTCTGTGGATCCCTATGGTCGAGCGGCATTTGCTAAAACGAAAATCATCAAGTGGGTGGGCCTAATGCTTTCATTTCACATTAAACAGATAAGGTTTTAAGGAAAAAGCTTAGCACTCAGTGGTTAATTTCAGGGCGGACGCGTCCACCTACTCTTTTTTTGTGGGGGGACGCATCCGTCCATTTCTGTCTTGGAAGTCCTAATTGAAAAGTCATGATCATAATTGTAATAGACAGTGTAGTCTGTAGTCACTGTACTAATGTATCTATTTTTTTTTTTTTTTTTTTTCCTTCTTGTGCCAAGATGGCTTTTTCAGCCATTCTTTTGTCTTACTATCCAATATAAAACTGCTTCCTTTTCTGGCCTGCTCATATCATTGGGCAGGGAGTCGATAAAAACCTTGAGGGCAGCACATCTAAAAAGATGTGCCCTGTCTTGTACATCGGAGCTGCACAATTTACACGTTGCCGGTTCTTTGCTGATGTTAAAGCGGCTCAGGTGATGCTGCAGGACGTCATGGCCTGTTGCCAGCCGGAACTGGAACTATTGGATGTCGACTTCAACATGCAAGTTGCAGGAGACGAGAAAAGAGTTACGAATTTTTCAGTGATCCCATCATTTTTATATTACAGAAAACGAGAAACCACAAGACGTCTGTCGATCTCCCCTGCCACGCCCCCCCCCCCCCCCCCCCCCGTGGAAGAAGAGTGTCTGCCCACTTATTATTTTGGAAACACTGTGAGTACCAGTACCCAGGGACGGACTGGGATAAAAAGGCTCAGGATGCTGGGTTTCGGAGGGGCCCGAACGAGGTGGCGTGGCGCAGCTGGGGTCTGGGGCAAAGCTCCAGCCGCCGGAGGCAAATATGCCGAGGGCGCAAAACATTTGTTGGAGTTGCATTGAATTTTATGGCTTAAAATACGATATTAGGGCGCGATTAACAGAGGCCACCCTACCAGTAGCAAAATAATTTCCATGATATTCAATTAATAACATTGAATATTTACAATAAATATTACAATAAATTCAATTATAATTTCAAAATAATACTTAAAGAGTGGGGTTAAGATTTTTTTTTGCAATAAACAGAGAAGTATTTACATCATAGGAACTTTCTGGTAGCAGCCTGGGGGCCCGAACTGCCAAAGGGCCCGGATTTGCCCAGGGGCCCGGGATGCAATCGCATCCCGGCATCCCTAGCCAGTCCGCGCCTGAACGATGCACGGTTTAGCTGTAACGTGCAATTAAAAAATGGATCGCAAGCCAGTAGTGTTGTATGGGAGTCTAGTGAAGGTGCCTGTGTGATGCCAGAAAAAGCCCCTTTTCCCTCTACGATGCTGCTGCTGAAAAATGCAATTAAAAATTGATCCCAAGGCAGCCACTAGTGTTGTATGGCAATCTAGTGAGGGTGCCTGTGTGATGCCTGAATAAGCCCCGTTTCCTTCCACAATGCACGGTTAAGCTGTAAAAGGCAATTAAAAGTGGATCCGAAGGAAGCGACTAGTGTTGAATGGGAGTCTACTGAGGCTGCCTGTGTGATGCCAGAATAACCCCCGTTTCCCTAGACGATGCACGGTTTAGCTGTAGAATGCAATTAAAAATTGATCCCAAGGCAGCCACTCGTGTTGTATGGAAGTCTAGTGAGGGTGCCTGTGTGATGCCAGAATAAGCCCCGTTTCCCTCTACGATGCACGGTTTAGCTGTAAAATGCAATTAAAAATTGATCCCAAGGCAGCCACTAGTGTTGTATGGGAGTCTAGTGAGGGTGCCTGTGTGATGCCAGAATAAGCCCCGTTTCCCTCTACGATGCAGGGTTTAGCTGTAAAATGCAATTAAAAATTGATCCCAAGGCAGCCACTAGTGTTGTATGGGAGTCTAATGAAGGTGCCTGTATGATGCCAGAATAAGCCCCGTTTCACTCTACGATGCAGGGTTTAGCTGTAAAATGCAATTAAAAATTGATCCCAAGGCAGCTACTAGTGTTGTATGGGAGTCTAGTGACGGTGCCTGTGTGATGCCAGAATAGGTCCTGTTTCCCTCTACGATGCACGGTTTAGCTGTAAAATGCAATTAAAAATTGATCCCAAGGCAGCCACTAGTGTTGTATGGGAGTCTAGTGAGGGTGCCTGTGTGATGCCAGAATAAGCCCCGTTTCCCTCTACGACGCATGGATTAGCTGTAAAATGCAATTAAAAATAGATCCCAAGGCAGCCACTAGTGTTGTATGGGAGTCTAGTGAGGGTGCCTGTGTGATGCCAGAATATGCCCCGTTTCCCTCTACGACGCATGGATTAGCTGTAAAATGCAATTAAAAATAGATCCCAAGGCAGCCACTAGTGTTGTATGGGAGTCTAGTGAGGGTGCCTGTGTGATGCTAGAATAAGCCCCGTTTCCCTCTGGACAAACCATCAGCTGTCAAAATAATAAAATTGCAACCATAGAAAAAAAAACAAGTGTAGCAATAGTAACTGCTCGCCATTTAAAACTTTTAATAATAGACAATGACTAAGTGAAAGTTTTGTATGTGTATTTGTTTGTTTTTGTTTTGTTTTCCAAAATCAGATGAAATTATTTTTTGACAGCTTGTTGTTTGTCCATCGATTCAATTCATTTGTTTCATTGTTGTCTTTTGGTGGTGCTAGTGCCCTTCATTTCTTGTTAAAGTCTTTGATTAACTTAGCTGTTTGCATGTACAACTGAATGTATTGACTTAAGCTTGAGATGTTTTGGGTTTGGTTGTAGGCCTATTATAGAACTTTGTTATGGTAATTAGGCCTATTCTCTACTGTGCGTCTTTATGGTAAGGCTTATCTTATGTGAGTGTATTTCTTTTTGATTTCAGAAACAACAAGAAAATACACTTTGGCAGTTCCGTATCCACCAAGAAATCAAGTTTTGCTCAAGACAAATTTTGAAATTCAAACATTTTTTAGTTTTGTAGAGATTTAGTAAATTAATTAACCTCTTTTTAAAATTTTACTATTCGCTATCAGCAACTACCATATTTTAACCATTTTTTTTACCATATCTTTTTACTAATTATTTTAAACCTCAAGAATTGTGGCAGAAAAGGACGATAATTACCGTCAGATTCACTAGAAGTTTAACGTTTATACTTTGCAAAGTGGTTTTGTTTTGTTTTATTTTATTGAGTTCAAATATGTTGCGATTCAATGTGACCGTAAAGCATCGAAAAATACGTTAACCTCAAGAATTGTGGCAGAAATGGACTGATAATTACCTTCTGACCCGCCCAAAACAGAAGTTCATACTTCCATCGTTTTTTTTGCTCTTTCTGTCCACACATGTGTACTGTGCATGTGTGTTGTATTTCTTCCTTACAGCTACGTTGGTTGGCCTGTCACGCATGGCCAGCTCTGGATTGCTCGATTTCTTCACATGGTAAGTTAGTTAAGGTGGTTTTCATGAATTCACACATTAAGCCATTAAATAGCTGTCTTTAGGGCACCACCAAGAACAAATTTAAAGTCGTTCCATTGATCAAACTACCAGTTTCAAGCAATGATTTTAATATTTGTTTAAAATCACAAACAACTATTTCTTTGACAATTATTATGTTAAATTACTATAAAATGTAAAATATATTCAGTAATCAAGTAAGAATACTATTTTAAAATCCAGTATTTACACGAAAATGCAGTTATTTATAATGGCATGATTCTAGACACTAGTTTGACTGCAGAATAGCCAATCCCTAAAAACGAAATTAGTTCATCAAAACTCCAAATAGAAGTCAACTTCTTATCTCGCTTTTGGCTTTAATTACACCACAAAACATTCACAAATTATAGACTTATATAATGGATACAAATCTAAATTGAATTACAAAGCCAAGGAAACAAAAAACTCGTTTTTAATATTCGTCGACAAAGTATTGCCAGCCTCCAATATACTTGGCAACGCTGCAAAGACATTGTTATTGTCGTATGGTGAAAATGGCGTCGAAAAAATACGGAATACGAAGCGGAGGACGTTTTATTACGATAAAAGAAAATGATAGGATTGTATATTTTGTATCGTATCATGTTGTTTGTGCAATTGTTTACCTGACGAAGTGATCTCAAGTAACTTAAGTCTATCTAGGACATGTGAAGGCATGCAATGGATGTAAATGATTTCAAATGCGTGTAGGGGGGCTACATAAATGGTAGGCCTAGGCCTTGCACATGTCAAATGATCACAAAACGTCCTTGAGTGGCCTTAGGGCTTGGCATATTTTCTTTCATATTATACAGATGCCTCCTGGCATACTATACTTAGCATATCTACATTGGGGAAAATGTTTGCGTTTACGGACGTACAATACACGAATTTCATTTCGGATCATTGTAGGCAATATAGGCCTAGGCCTAATCTAAATAAAGGTGGCCTAGGCTAGGCCTCACGTACCGTATTCAGATATATTTCCGTTTCTAACTGTGCCTTCAATTTGAATTGAGTGCATTATTTGTATGACGCAAAATGTTAGTTGGAAATAAGCGACAGTAAATGTAAATAAGAAAAAGTCTAGTCACGTCGCATCGTGGAAAGGTGACAGCCAGCTCATGTTTTGACGCGAGGCGGACGCGGGCTCAAAGAGAAATGACGTCATCGCAAGCAGTGCTGCCATAGTTTCACGGCTCGCCCGATTTCCCATAAAATGTTCTTGTAGTGAAGCCAATATTGACCGAAAACGAGTCGAGAGATTGTATTCATATATACATATTTAGAATTGTCGTTCAATTATCTTCAAATTGAGTATAAAATAAAGAAAATGACAAATGTTTAGTATCTACTTAGTCGATGCTTTATATTCGAAAGTGTATGATTTTTGACAGTTTCAATGGTAGGGGATAGGGAAATCGACGGATTTCAAATATTTATATTAAAAAAAGTAGTCGATGAAACTACTTTATTTTTCGCTAATATTTAACATGATATTTAAGTGTATATTCAACATGATTTGTAGCACAATGACAAATAGTTGGGTAAACAGTGGATCGACTTTAAGGCACTTGTGGTAGATTCAATAGTCGTGTAAAGTAGCCTACAAAAAAATTACAAAGCAGACTTTGAAACTAAAAATCAATACACTCATTTTCTGTTTTAGTATACACGTGAGTAGGTAGGTATACACTTAGTCACTTAGTGTTGATTTCCCTAAAAAAAACAAAATGACTAATTTGTAAGGAAAATGTAAAACATTTTACCCTCTAGTTTTCAGTGAATCAAAACACAGAGAAATGCAATTTTGTATGATAGGCCTACACACGTCTTGAACACATATTTTGGATAATGTTTTCAAAATGCTAAATTTCAAAATATTAATGCTAATCATGCAAAGAATTTATGCTAGAAATACGTAACTCTAATATTAGGCCTATACTTATACATTATTTGTCTATATTTTGTGACAGTTGACTTGCGTCACACAGGCTTGAAAGTGTCCGTCACATTTCAGGACCTCGTCAAGACCGTCGGACAGCGCGAGAGATCGTCGACGTCGAGACGAGTTTTCTGTGCCGCCGCTTCGATTGTAAGTTGAACCGTCCGCACGAGTGTAAGTCGATGCACAAGACGTTGTAGTATTCGTTTCCATCTTAACTGGAAGCGTTGCATGCTGGGTAAGGTGACGGACTCATCACTAACTTGGCAACTTCAAAAACTCTGATATTATCAGCACTGAAAATAGGTTTAAGAATTTGATTGGTGATTTTGTTATTTATAGGCTAACTCACTCGTCGATATTCAATACTCATCATCATTATCCATCGCCGTTTCCTGCTTCTGGCAGGGTCAGCTTGGGTTTCACAACCAAATTTGTCCACCTCTTCTTATCTTCCTACAATCGTACTTCCTCTACTTGCTCCCAGTTCTCTCCTCTCTTCTGTAAGTCTTCAACAATCTTTTCCTTCCATCTCTTCCTTGGTCTTCCCCGTCTTCTTCTTCCTTCAATCTTTTTTTCATCTTCCTTTCTCCTGGGCAATACTATACAATATTCAATACTAAATTACTTTAATAGTGTTTCACTTAATTAATTTTGGTTTTATTATCTTTAGTTTTGGTTTTTAAACCTTTTGATTGATTCAATTCAATGTGTTTTAGTTTGCTCAAAATCTACCAACTCAGGATCACTTCACAAATCACAATCCAACTTATCAGTTTGAGACACTTTTTTGTTGGTAGGATTTTTAAGTTTTACATGTCTGTTATCAATATGTACGTACGTAAATACTAAATAGTTACAGCGGTGAACAAACCCTTGTTACAAAAGCTCTTCTCTCTCTCTTCTTTTCCTATGCCTGCATTTTTGGCTTACTGGGCCATCATACCAAAAGCTTGTTTTGTTTTAAGTTTTTGGTTTAAAAAAATCTGTGCATTTGATTTCTCACTATAGCCCATAAAAATTTGTATCAATGTCCCCCGCTGAAAATCAGTTCTTATTCGACACTAAATGTGTCAAGAGATAGCACCACTGCTGCGCAACATGGCTGACAGTTAGAGGGTAACAAACTGACAGGAGATCATGGATCCGCCTAAACATGTTATTGCGCAAAGTAAGTTTTTAACTTTATTCTGAAATATACATATATTTGAAAGCAAATAGAGCCCAAAGGAACCTCAATGAAAGAGAGGCAGTGTTAATCGGTGGCCTTTTAATTGCATGTGGTTAATTAACATTATGATCAGAACATGAACTTTGGGCCTTCGGATGCTTGGTGTGTCCCCTGATCCAAAATCCCCGTAATATCAAAGGCATATTGGATACAAAACGCAACCAGCAAATATCCAGCAAAGCTGGATATTCACTGACGCAACAATATCGCTTATGTTTCTTTGGAATCGTTGCCATTCTTATATAAACACTGACAAATGACACTGACAAATGACATCCAGCGGCTTTGTTGCCCTCTAACTATTACTTCACGATTTCGCCGCCAGAGATCATATCTGCAACATTTAGTGCCGAATAACTGAGTGGGTCAAGTATAAAAACAAATCTATTTATTCATTCATTCATTCAGGGGCTACATTCTTTCACTTATTTATTTATTTTTGCCAGATTTGGCAATTTTAGGGAGATGAACCTAGAAGAAATGTAATCAATTTCTTTAAAGTCCAAACAGATCTATCTACCGACAACAATCTACGAGAAAGTACAGTCAATCGACCATACAAAGACTGTCATCATTTGCAATCTCTTTTCAAATGAAGTAGGAGGATAGTAAGAAAATAATATTATAGCACATTCAAACATAGCTTTGCTCTTGCCAACAGCTTTCATTGAGTCACTTGTCGCACATTTGAGTGCTCGAAGCCTCGCTAGCTAGACATTTCAATATAACATGTTTTGCATTGAGCTCCGACGTCATCTTACTGAGATGTGATGTCCGTACACCTCTTCTCAATCAGTGTTGATGATAGCTGAGTTGAAACTGCCAGTTGGTGATTGATAAGTACATGCATAGCATACACTTGGTCTACCCCACAGTTCATAGACTTTAGAATTGTTTCATGTACTTCCAAGGAACATCCAAAACTCAAAATATGAAAAACCATATAAGTAAGGTTTAATTTAAAGCCATCTTGGCATAAGAGATTTTTTTTTTAAATTTAAGGTGATTTAGATATATGCACCGTCCGTAGTAGTATTTCTATAAATTAACAATTTGATTGATCTTCTTTATAATAAGAAAAGCAATATGTAGTTTTGGGATGTTTTTTATGGTTCCATTAAGTTGAATAGGCTACCATTTTCCATAAAGAATCACATTAATTTTTATAAAGATTAGCCCAAACTTTCACGCCATTGCTATGGCGGGAAAACTGGAGAATTACGTCAAACTTTTGGATCACAACCGACCAATGATATTGTCAAGAAATGCTGTTTTGCAGATAATTTCACTCTTAGCTTGTGTAGGCCTATATCAAATTTGTTTCTAAAATGTTCAAACTACTCTTGAACATTAATTCATTCAAACGGTAATGTTCAATAATTACAACATTTTTAAAGAATATTTGAAAATATTGTGTTTTTGAAATAAAACATAGCTGAAGATCAACAATAATGAAGGGCTGTTATAACCAGTGAAATTGTAAATTCCAAACCGCTTAGATAAATGTGTTTACCAACGTTTGATGTCATGCCGTTTAACACAAACGGTAAAAATTTTAAACTTTAAATTTGCTAATGGAATTAAAACTATGCAATTCTCAGACATAAAATAAGATCCACATTATTTTCGGATAATGATCTAGCCTGTCATTTTTAGGTACTCTGAACAATATTTGTGTCTATGCTAATTCCCTACATAGCATTAGTTACGAATCTAAAAATAGATATCGATTGGACCGCCGCGATTTAAATATATCGAAGTCGAACCGCATGCAGACTGATGCAGACAAACAAACCATCATGGCATTATGCGCTGTCATAGTTAATGCAATAGTGATTCTCGGTATTTTGATAAAGAATATATGAGAAATTGTCGATTGGCACCTACTTTCATAACCAATATATGAGAAATGTTAAGTTCTTTAATTTTCAAAAGCCGAAGGGAGATTTGGAAAAATGTAAACGCTGGGTCAAGCCTGTGGAAGACTTGGATTTACCTTGGGTAAAGTGACAAGAATTACGTTCATATGCAGCAAACATTTTGTAGATGCTGACGGTCTATCGGAAATATACCCAGACCCAATCTCTACTAGATTAACTCCAGATCAGGATAATTGATTACAAATAATTAGTGCATACAATGTAACGTGACAGAAACGTGTGTCCTACGTTATGCCTAGACATGCAAATTCCTAAGCCTAGGCCTACGCCTAGCTAAGGCTAACCCTAACCAAACTTTTGTATGCTAGCTGTCACAATCGGCCTAAGCCTAGGCCCTAACTATTTCCTATGTATAAATCTCATTACCTAAACTAGGCTCAAGTCCCTAACACCTAATAGCGATTTGCGATCAAATAAATCATGAAAGTGACATTTTAAAGAAAATGTTATCGTAATACATGCCGACATATGGGGCGAATCGGTTTGTTTGTCTGCAAGAGTTCAATAAATGTGGCCGCCTAGGTAGTTTACAAATCTCCCGTTTGAAACGCTCACAAACCGTGACGTCACGAAGTGCTTAATCGTAACTAACGCTATTGCATAAAATTGAGAACAATTTTTTTTTAACATTGAATTAACAATTTTTTAGTCAAATGTATTTTCAGTTGTCAGTATTCTCATTATGAACTGTGGTATGTGTGTAGTCTAGTGTAAGCTATGTTGTACATGCATGTTGGGGTGGTGTGTGCCTATGCCAGTGGTAATGTACATAGATATTGAGAGAGCTGCTGTCAGTGAACAAGCCCTGTGACACAACAATATGGAAACATGACCAGTGATGATGATGATGATCAGATCATTCCGTGGGCCGTAGTTTGAGCACCAGTCCCTCTTCATCCGCCACTAAAACTGTCAACAGATAGCACTGCTAGCTGTACCAACCATTGTCCGCGCTATGTTAGTTTCAAGCAATGCTCAGCAATGCAAGGAACCAGTTTAACAACACCTGTGCATTAGTTCATTTTGCTGCCACCAGAATGCATACAGTCTCTTTTTAGTGCCTTATTGCAATGTAAGCTGGCCTTTGAGACTTGTTCCTCCCTTACCCTTGGATGGGTTGGTTCTAGTCTGTGGTAATACGTAACGTCCTCTTCTGTAACACTGGGGCACAGACAGTGTCAATACGATCAAAACTAAAAAAAATTGTAAACATCTTTGTTTTGTGCCTTGAAGAGGTAAAATTAATTTTCTTCAATTCAATTATAACCACTTAATTAAAGATTAAGAATTAATTCTTAACTAAATCTTAATAGAAATGGAGACACCTTATTTTTGGTAAAATTAGCATTTTCAAATATTTTCACTGATTTCAGTTCACCGATTTAGCATCTAAACCCTAAAACATAAAAAAACATATTTCTAGTCATGGATATAATTGATCCTTTGTCGAGTAGTATCCACACTTATTGTTTTTATTTATTCTCCATAGCTCGTACTTTATGATTCCTTTGAAAGTACTTTTCAAACAAATAGTACGTCAGTTTAAATGAGTCATGTGTTTCCATATTGTTTTAGCAGGGGAGTCACAACTCACAATGCATTTCTTCATTTCCCAATCATGGATGGATTACAAAATTATCTCGTATTTTTTAAAAATATGTCTAGTACCAATACTACAGTGCCAAGTTGCTTTTTTGCCTGAATTTAATTTTTAATACCGACCAATATTGTGATAAAACTGGCTAGATATTACCCACATATGAGTGGGTAGGCTTGAAATAGCAAAACATTTAACTGTCTGTACCCATGAACATTTTACTTCATTATTTAAACTAAACAAAAAATACCTAATAACACGTAACATCCGATTGCCCAGTCATCAATCTAGTTTTGATCGATGAGTAGTTCAAAATTACTTGCACGTCCAGAATACCATTTAGTATCCTTAAATACTCTTGACTACAAAACAGAAGTAATTGTAAGAAAACAATTCGGCTAGTTAATTAAATTCCTCTAGTTAATTCTTGCTAATTCTTTATTCTTGTTACCTAATTCTTAATTAAATTCTTGGCTAAGTTACAGTACAAGTCAAAATAATTTCTCCCTTGATATTTTCTACTCCATCCATAAACATATACACATACTTAGGGCCTATCCATACATACATACATATTCATGTACAGCCGACATCAAGTATTTACGTAACCAGCGCAGTGTTTCGGTCGTTGTTACCATTCAGCCGAGAAGGTGTTTGTGATCTCTTGTTCGGTCCTTGACTTTCTGACCTGGGGTCTCATTTTCATCCCGTCGACATAGACGACGGTCTGTTTGCAGTCACATTGTGTTTCTCTTATATTACTAGAGAGTAGATAGGCCTATGTGCTATTTTAGCATTAAAATTTCAAACCAATTTGCTTAGCATGTATTTTTTTTTTAATTATTACTGTAGCATTAATAAATGCATCAGTAGTATAAATTTTGCTGTGCTACTTTTTGTTTCACTGGAAATCACATCACCATCATATTTATGTGAAATTTGAGTTTTTTTGTAATTATTTTCTCAACAATGAAGAAACAGCTCAAGGCAATGCTTTTAGTAGAAATAAGCAAAAGCAAATTAATTTTTCATTAATATTTATATTTAATAGCACTTTTTAATAACAATTTAATGAAAATGTTTAGATATACATTCAACATATCGAGTTAGACGAATTAACTCTGGACCCAATTCCTGACAATTAACATAATTTACAGTTTTAAGTTTTTAACTAAAACTAAAACATCTCTAGTTATAACGTGTCGGAAGAGTCACAGGATATTAGTTGCTCATGAAACACTGTGCTGTTATGGACATACTTGGAGTAGCTGACCTCAACTTTGCAGTTTGACTCTGCAATCACAACCAAATACAAATAGTTAAATTGTATTGTGCAATGTCATTCTCTGCTTAGCCTGTAGATGCTATTTACAGTTCACTATATAAAACTGGCTTATTAGCTTGGATCCTACTTTACTAACTTTACTTTATTGGCATTTAACTCTTTGCAAGTGGCCGAGATTGTATTTGTTGCTCTGTACAACAGCTGTCTTGATTGTGTATTGTGAACCACTGGTGTAGCTAGAACTTACAGTAGACTGTTCATATTGGCGACACCATTTAGCTGTAACAGTAGCAGAGCCTAAGCAGGAGAACTGGAGGTGTGTGAAAATAGGATTTTGCTTTCAAATTTGTTTAGTGCTTTGCTTTTTGTTTCCCGTAAGAAGAGCAGCTTAAATGGGATTCTTTGCATTTTAAATGGATTAAAATGAATATATTGAATATAGATTGAGCAATTTAAAGTCATTAAACGTATGAGGCTTTATGCAAATTCTTACAAGAATCAGTCATAGTCTTCAGTCATATTGCGCTAACTGATTCTCGACTGGTGAACCAAATCTTGTTTTTAGTGGCTTCAAACAGAACTGAAGTTTGGCTATTATTTGATTGTATATAATTTAATATAAAATGATTTTAGATACCAAAATGGGCATTTATAGCTTTTGCATCTGCAAAATGCAACTTGAGCAGTGATAGAACTTTACAGGGTTATTGGAATGAAAAATAAATTATTAATGGGTCAGACAGTAGAACTTTTTCTTGACGCTATTTAAACTGAAATCATGTTCAATTAGTGACACTGATTAAAAGTGGAGCATAAAGCCTCAATAGTTAATATCAAGAGTAATGAGTAAAATTATAAAAGAAATAACAGAAAACAGTTCAATACCTCAATTTGGTATATAGTAAAGTCTTCAAGGCTATAATTTTTGATTTGGTGGGCAAGTATTTCTATTTTTACACACCTCTAGCTAGAACCCAGCAATATTGTCATCAATCAACCATAAATAAACTTGAATCAATTTCTATAAAAGAAGTTCTGAGCTTGTAAAGCAATTTATTTAAGAACTAGAAAAAAATGATTTCAAATTGTTTGGTGTTGCCAAAATGAACAATCTATTGTTGTACCCTACAATTTTGAGTATAAATACATTTGGAAGCACATAATTATTATGCCGCGAAAATAGAAAACGTTTTTATCAAATATGCAACTCTCGAAAATTCGCTTCATTTTGACATAGGTGCGCGATAGAGTCATCAAAACAGATAATAAAAAAGTTAGGGAAATGTGTTTTGACCCAGAGTTTTGCTTATTGATTACAAACTGAAAGGTAACTTGTAGGACATTCATAAATATCATCCACATTTGGCATGCTTTTATTGTCGTCATTAGCGGGAAGGATAGAATAAAAAACTGAAATAAGATTCGATTCATTCAAACTTGTTTCAATTGAACTAGTGGCACGTTGTCAGCAGAGGGTATGAGACCGTGTTAGTTCTCTATAATTAGAATCTGAGTCCTTCTATTTTGAGTACTAATGTTCAGTCGTCAATCCTGACGCAAACAAAATTTGTTCGAGTATCGTTGTTTAAACCATCTGGGCAAAATATAAATTCGAGTCGGGTACTTTACTAAAAGCTGAGTTATGAAATTTTGAATTCTTCACCAGTCTAGGCTGCAAAACTCATGTCGTTTGAGTTGCGAACAGGAAATTTGCGCCCAAGCGTAGTTTCAAACTAGATTGTATAGTTGTCTGCCGTTACTCGCGAGCTCCAAATTTGTGATTTTCGAGAGTTGCCTATTCTTGCATTCAATTCACAATTCACTTTGCTAAATTAGGTTGCAACCTTTACATGACTCTTTGTGTTTTATGCCATTCATTGTTGTATACATATAATATGAATAGCTGTTCTCTTTTATGCCATTCATAATTGTATATAATTGTATATAATATGAATAGAAACATTTAATAAATAAATACTAAGTCCATAAACTAGTTCATGTTCACTAATTAGGTCGCAACCTCTAGATGACCTTCAAAAAATATACTAAGTCCATAAATTAGGTCGCAACCTCTAGATGACCTTCAAAAAATATACTAAGT
Organism: Isoperla grammatica; assembly: GCA_945910005.1. Lineage (NCBI taxonomy): Eukaryota > Metazoa > Arthropoda > Insecta > Plecoptera > Perlodidae > Isoperla > Isoperla grammatica. The sequence continues at coordinate 3,509,268 of OX246750.1, forward strand.
CCATAAACTAGGTCACGATAAATTCGTTGTTCTATCTGTGCTTCCAAATATTATTCATGCTCGTTATTGTATGCGTACGTAGTGTGGTACTGGAATCTTTGCAACCGTTCCTCTCGCTCAGGCAGGACTGATGATGGAAATTCTGGAAAATGTTTCGAGTTCCGTCGTCAGTCCTGTCTTGGCGTTGGGGAGAAAACTCTGTGAAGCTGAAAAGTTTCGACGCTAAACCTGGTCGCTTGAAAAATGCAAAAAGACTTAGGGTATATAAATGGGCTTTTTTTGGCATATTTTTCCCTTTTTTTGCTGATTTTTCCAGGTTTTTTGTTAAATTTTATAAATTTTTATGAAAATTTATAAAAATTTTATAAATTTTATAAAATGTTTATAAAATTTATAAATTTTTTATAAATTTTATAAAATTTATAAAATATTTATAAATTTTATATTGTTTTGTTGTATTATTGTTGAATAAATATTATTTGAAAAGAATGTTTTGTGTTTTGTTTGTGTTGTGTGCTAGTTCACGAGGTGAACTAGATGAGGAAAGTGAGGAGGCAATGGGAATGCTGTAAACAAGGTGCTAAGTACAAATTAGTGTATACAACAAACGGCATTGGTTAAACAATATTTATTAAACATCATATATATATCATGGCACTCAAAAAGTAGACTAAGTCCATAAACTAGTTCACAAGCCAAACTAGGTCAATAACTAAGGGGAGAGAGAGAGAAAAGGGTTAGTGCAATGAAATGAACACAACAGCATGAGTTGAATGGCATATATTGAGAAAAGCAGTACAGTATATTCACCACAGCAAGTAGGCTAAGTCCACGGCCTTGAGAATTGATGTTTTCCGGGATCAGCGTTGGAGACTTGTCGAACAACGTTCGAACGAGAGAAGACGCATGTGGTTGAAGGAGGCGTAGAAGTGACGTGATCGTGACAGGGTATAAACCCTTCAAGCCACCTGGAACCAAGAACAAGACATTAATTAGTGATGCAACATGTTAGAAGAACAGACATAACTTCCGTAATTACTTTCATAGCGGAAATACATGGAATGTTCCGTGCACCTTCGGTACTACGAGAGCTCTGTCGGCATGTACAAGTTAAGCTAGTTGTTGGGCTCATATTTCCACTACCAAAGTAATTACGGAACATAGAATTTTTGTATTGTAGCTGAATAACTGAACAAACATTGGAATAAGATTTTAAATAGCAAATGCTAATTATGTCTTGAAGCCATGAAACACTGCCAATAATTAACTATCCAATTCGGTCATGAAAGTAGGTGCCAATCGGCTGGAATGGTATATAATGTGAGGAAAGGATCCAACAGCTTACCTTTGTGTAAGATGACGGATTCGCGAGTTTGAAGAACATATAAAACATAAAACAAATATAACGAGACGTTTCGACTCTATTCTTCTCTCGAGTGAACAAGACCTCGGTCGAAACGTCTCGTTATATTTGTATTAGGTATGTTTTATGTGTACCGTACTTCAAACTCGCAAATCCGCCATCTTACACGAAGGTAAGCTGTTGGATCCTTTCCTCACATTATATACCATAACTATCCAATTCTTCTTTAACTACTACTTTGGTTTGACAACTGAGCAAATTACATTTTTGACTTGTTCTCTTGAATGCACAACTTTTATTTCAGTATTTATGTTTTCGTACCATAAGAATTTTGTTTCAAGATTTAGCATAGCTGTAAATGTATTGTTTTATAATCTTTGTTTTAATTGTACTCCATGTAATTTAGTGGAGCAGGATACATTAAATAAGGCGACTGATTTTGTTTTTTAGAAACTTCATTCGAGTAACAGTTTCTCTGAATACATACTAGTGTATTTCTTGAAAAGGATTTATGCAGTGCAAGGAAACAAGTCAGTGTTTTTGCAATATGGAATTTGACATGTTTTGGTTTATATATTATTAATTTCTTACAACGTTCTGGAATGGAAATTTCTTACAACGTTCTGGATGATACTAACATTTTATTTCCATTTTTTTTTTTTAGAAAATGTACATAATTGTTAACTAGACACTTTCAATGAGAGACAATGCATGACGTCAAAGTTTTGAATTGTAAATCAACCATACATAACTGAAAATAGTTAGTTCACTGTACGAGTTGAGCCTGTACAATTCATATGGAGAATTCAATGGCACACGTGCGAAACGAATGAACTAGGCTTCCAATGCCAAAAGTATTCTGCCACTACTTGAAAATTAAATTACTGATTTGCTAATCAGATCTGGTCTTTTAACAGACGAATTATTGTTATGTGCCAACTCATTTTGTTTTAATTGATGTATCGTCTAATTCAAAAATGTATGTAATTATGCATACATGTATTTCAAATCAAATTTTGTTTCTGGTACGTATCTATTTTATCATTAATTAATTTAACACTATAAGCAAAATAATTGCAGCATGTTAATATAAATTAAATTTATAAGATCATGGTAATAAAATATATTCAGTAAAGATTAATGGCAATGAATTGAATTGTTTGAAATTTTGAATTGTTTTACTGATAAATTTATTCATTAACACTTGACAATATCGTTACACGAAACTTTGACGTCACAGATCATTTCAATATAGTATAAACATATCCAACTATTATAAATATGTTGTCTTGGTAAGTATTTCCTGTTTTTAGATTATCATCGATATTTTACACACTCGCACCAATATAGGGAGCTACTTAGTGTTCTACTATGGAATATGAAGGTGTGTTGACTGTTGATGGTGGATCAGGATAAAGGACAGCACAAAAATCTATGCCTAGTGCGGGTTTCGACCTTATGGCGTTGGACTTATTATGGCGTAGATCTGCACTAACACGTCTTGACTATATTGCAGAACCTCTATCCACTCGCTATATTCACTATATACTACCCACTATTTATAGGCCGACTCACTACTTATCTTACTATTTTTGGCATTTTCCCTCATCTCCTCACTATTGCTCACTATTTCAATACTTTTCATAGTTTCACTTTATTTTATTGTTGTATATTCTACCTATTTTTGTTACTGTATTTTTTATATTGGACATAAAAGTCAGTGGAATAACAGTAAGTTAATTGTAACCTATAGATAGGTGTTTGTTTTCGCAAGGCCCAATGAAACAAAATGTGTTAAATGCGTTATGTATTGTTTCTACATAGGTGTATATCGTCACATGCTACTTCAATAGGAGATAAAATCTTATCGCGAAATAAAACAAATTCTGCGAATAAAACGAATGTTGGCGTTATACGTGAAATACGAACATTTTGAAACCAAATACGTAAATAACCAATTTTGCAAAATTTGCGAAACTATTTGCAATATTCAAACAGAGATTCATGGTAGCCTATTTTTAATTAAAATGTAAATATTTAAACAAAATTCATAACTGCTTCGAAGTTGAACACTGCTAATTTTCCATTCACGTAAACATGTTAAGATAAAACGAAATGTCTTATTTGATGGAGTTACGTATTTTTATTTCATGTTTCCACATACTACGTCAATTAAGAGTTAAAATAAATTGCAAAATAAAACAAACGCAAAATAAGAACATTTTAATACCAAAAAAACTATAGAACTAATTTGACTAATTTGCAATATTTAAGCAGAAATTCCAGTGGTATTTTAAAATTAAATTGTAAATGTTTAAACAAAATTCCAACTAATTTGCTGTTCACAACATAAGCAATGTTTATTTGTTGGCCTTGGCCACAAGGTAATTTAAATAATCATTTGAGTTGAATTGCATATTTTTATTATTTCACAGTTTTGCAGTGCAAACAAATACCTGCATAAAAATATAAAGCACCTCCTTTTTCTGTTTCAAAATGAACTTTAGAAAAAATATAAACCACCTCTATCTATAGACCATGCTTGTTAAGGGATCGAAGCGAGCGTCACCATTAGACCTTTATGGCACTTCGTTCTGTTTTCGATAGCGGTCGAACGGAAAGCCCGATCAAGCTGAAATTTGGACCGTCAACAAGTCGTGATGTGGTACAAGCCTCGATAGTTGTGATAAAATCGTTCGAAAAGTTACTAAGATACAAAGCTACAATGCAGTTACTGACAAATTTTTGTGTGAAATAAACTGGCGGCAATATGTAAGATAGCCATATTATAGTAAATTTTCATCCGGTCACGAATATACTAACTTCAAGGTGATCCGATTAGTATTGAAACTACAAATTACATTTGTATTGCTGAATTGTAGTGAAGTAACTATGACAACAAAAAATCTAAGCTTTAATTTATATGGAAAATCAATCTTTTATTTTTTATTATATTATTTATTATTTATTGTGTTTTATGAACAAATATGAACATTCTTGTATTGATAATATGTGTTTTCAGCATAACCGCTCTGGCAACAAGGCCATTTACAACACTTTTATCATCTCTTACATTGAACAATGACGATAGCTTTGAGAACTTTTTGCCAGAAAGTTTGTGGACATGGACGCGCTCGCTTATCAACGCGTTGCAGCGTTTACCTAGTATAAATCAACGGAGATGCCAGCATCGGCAAGTTTACCTTTGAGCAACTAATACACTAATTTTTTAAAGATTTTTATTCACACAAAAATTGAAGAATGATACTATTTGGTGTTTAATAACAATAATTCATATTTTAAAACCGTATGAAGAACATCCTATAGTACTTAAACCGGTTTTCACTATTTCGTATCTATTTCTGTCATTTTCTCTCGCTATTTCACTACTATTGAGTACGTAAGTGGATGGAGGCCCCAACTGTTGTAGATGTGTTTTGTTTTATTGAAACGTTCAATGATATTTTAAAGCTAAAGGAGTTGGGAATACAGGATTTGAACTTTTTTCATTTATAGAACTTATTTTCTCCTTTGCACAGTAAGTGAAATACAGCTTTAAGTGTGATCTTAGAAGTATCGGAAGCAAACTAGATGTAAAGCTACTTGGCTACTTGCACGGTTTACACACCCATGCGATGTAGTTGTGAAAGAGGAAGGGAGACGAACAATATTGGCAACCAGGCCGGACGGAACGTTAGTCTCGCTAGTGTACGTTTAAATGTCTACAGGTAAATAATATTACATCTTGAAAGTACTACATAACTTGATAACAAAATGGCGATTCATTGGGCACGAGCGCGTGTGGATGTGACGACAGACATTGGAACAGACCGTTGTAAAACAAAAGATATTGCAATGCACGATGGCAAATTGTCAAGGAAACGATATCTAAAGTTAACTTAAAATGAAAGTTATAAATATTTATTATGTGCTTCGATTGTTGCTATGACTGATCTCAAGTCACCACTTACGTATGCAGTATGCACGAGTATCGTATATAGATAGATCGGTAGATGTAAGTATATTTCCAAAGGTAAACCTGTTTTGAACCAGGAATCGAACCCTGGACCTCCTGCATTCGAAGCAGGAATAATCTCACAAGACGTGAAACGTGTAACAATAGGAATAGAAACAAACTATGATTGCACTCATTTGGATGAAGCACTGACAAGTTTGCCATACTGAGTACGGTATGTATATTTATTATAAATTATTTGATGTGTTTAATATCTTTAGTTTGCTAGTATCCTTAAAAACCACTTGTTAAACTGGTTTGTCATTAAGTAAACTGGGACCGTTCATTAGTTAATTAATTGATTGCTTGCTCTAGTTATATTGTTGTAATAATAAGTAGGGATACGTTTTTTTGCATTGCAGGTTATAGATGCTAAATCATGAACTTGTATTTTTGAAAAGGATCTAATTTTACCAGCAATGTGTTCCCATTGCTATTGAGAATTAGTTAAGAATTAGTTCACACCCTTTATGCAGTTACAACTGAATTGATTTTAAATATCTGCACATAATTTGATTAGAAGTGCAAGAGACCCCCCCCCTCCTCCCCCCCCATATAATCCCCCTTAAATTATAGGTTTTGATGAAAAGAAAAAATAGATAGTACAAAAAACATAATGCTACAATTAACCCTTTGCTGCATCATTAAATACTTGCTCTGTGTCTGGAAGATTACACAAAAACACCCCAAAAATAAAATAAATTTGTTTGGCCTGAAATATTTTTGCAAAGTTATTTGGAAAGTTCCCCACAACCCAGAATTTAAGTTTTAATTTTTCACAAATTATTTTCATTGTTGTGATTTTTTCAATTTAGTAAGCGTGGGTGAAACATCCCAAAAAACGTGCATGCTGCTGTGATCTAGCTGTGAAAATTGATCTTTAGAGAAGCTAATGTTTTTTTTAGAGTGATCCAACTAGTCAAATTTTGCATCCAATGATTTTGATCCTACTTTGACTAAAGTCGCTCTATGCAGCAAAAGGGTTAAAATACCAATAATGCCAAATTTATTTAGAGAAAACTAATGCTAGAAAGACGTATCTCTAATAATATTAACAAGGTTTATTAAACTTGAGATGCAGAATTTCAATTTAAATAATTGTGTATGTATTGTTTACCTGATTTTCAGTTAGTGACATACACTTCATGCTTCGTTACTATTATTGTAATATTATTATTATTATTCATGACTTCAGGTACCGTGAAACCTGATTGGAACGGGTTCTATCACGTTCCAGATTTGGTTTTCCAAACCTTTTGTTCCAAATGTCATAAAATATGGATAGACTGTATCACGCCCACTAATTTTCTTCGTAATGCGCCTTGAATTGTATGAGATTTGTTGTTATTTGTTTGATTTAAGTGTTGCTAATTGCCGTTCGTTCGTCTCCTTCACGTGAAATAAATTTTTGTAATTTTACTATTTGTTTTTTACTGACAAATCAAAAACTATTACAAATGTTCTTAATTGTGTATTGACTTTAAACTGGATTGAAAACGGATCCTGCGTACAAAGAACCGGATTCTAAATTTTTAGACCTCAACTCATTTGTAGTTAAAATGACAGTTCCCAACTCAGTTTCCAAAGAAGTTAAACTAGGGTGCCCAGATCTGCAATCCGAAATAGCGGGACTATTTCAAACTTAATGTTCTAGAAGGTTGGGATTGTGGGGTGGGGGGAGGGGGGGGGGGGGGGCGATAAGAGAAATGTTGTTACAGTTATGAATATTTTATATTGTTGGGCAAAATAACAGTTACATGTATGTCTACTACTATTTCACTACCTTTTATTATTATTATTTATTATATTGAATATTGATTGATATGAATGGCCCCGTAAGGGAGCCATCACGCACGACACGTAGGCAACAACTTTCAAGTCGTTGACGTGCCGGCAGTGGGCGCAATCGGGTTTACCGCATCTTGCTCATTAGTATTACGCTTTTGATACTTTTCTGAGCCGTACATAAGGTCCAGTAGGTTGGCATTTTTCAGATCCAATACATGTCACCTCACTTAAGTGTGTTTTTAGAATCATCATATCTTTGATTGTGGACAGATCGACCTTTTTTTTCCTCAATCCGAAAACACACATGGCCACTTCCAAATATTTCCAATTATGTCAGAAGGAGAGCGCCAGCGTGCTCTGGCTGACAGCGGACCTGTCCATTTATTGATAAAGAAAGGAATACAAGGTAGTAAGCGCGAAGTTTGAAAAATTCGAAATCTGATATTTTGCATTTTCGAAAAATCGGGACAAAGGTGCGTCCCGCCGGGAAGTGTGGCGGGACACGGGACACACAGCTGAAAATCGGTACTGTCCCGCTGAAAACGGGACATCTAGGCACCCTAAGTTAAACCCATCTCAAACTAAGAATCGACCCCTAAACCTTCTGCATTATAACTAGGAATAAACAAGTTTAGACAAACTCACCCCCCTGTTTATAAGCTTTGAAATAACCAGACTCGTCATTCCATAATTGATGTAGTTTTGTATTGCACGTAAATTGTATTTCACTATTCATACAAAGGAGGAAAAGTTTGTGCCTATCGTTTAAGTAATTAACGCAACAATGATATTAAATTCAAATTTATTGAGGCTCAATACTTAATATACCCGAATAATATTTCTACTTCTATATAAGCTTTCTATTAATCGAATAGTTCCTTAAGATTGTAGGATAGTGTTCAGTTTGGATTGGGACGTTTATAATGGTGCGAGTATTAAAAAATTCCTTCATTGAACTATAAAACTAAGAGATACAAGCTGTGACTCTGAAGTAGGAATGTCCGATAATCACATATCGATAAATATCGATATTACAGTGAAACTTTGATTTTACGAACGTAACGGGGTATAAAAAAATATTCATTAATTCAAGGAATTCGTAAAATCAAAGAACGTTGTTGCTATGGGAAATTATTTGGGACCAGGAAACAAATATTTACCATCAAGGAATTCGTTGTTTCAAGGTATGTAAAATCAAAGTTTCACTGTATTGCAATACGGCTAGCCATATCGCAATAATCGTACGGTATTAAATTCTGTGCGATATCCCAATAATCGCGGCGACTTGATTTCATATTTGAACTTGGCGCAAAAAAAGTAGTTAAGCTGAGAGTTAGTAGTTTAGTAGTTAGGTAAGTAGTTAGTTAAAAAGTAGTACTATTACTGCTTATTTCATAATATCGCGGCGATAGATCATGATAAAAATAGAAAATGCAATATCGAGACGATATTATCGCGATAGTTCTTTTATTGTTGCGATTATCGATATGGAATTTCATATCGTTTGACATTCCTACTCTGAAGTAGTGTTGTATTATGCAGACAATGCAGTCAGTGAAACTCACCAGAAGAAATGTAGAATAGATGACTGATGAGGTGACTGGTCTGCAGGATGGTTTCAGTCTTGTGCGATGTGGTCATGTTTCGTAGGCGGTGCCTATTCGGTGTTTCTTCAGTGTTGCAGCTCGGCTGAAAACGGTGAACAGGCATGAGACAGAGCAACGTCAATATGAACCAGCTACGTAGATTATTTAGAACTTGGAATTTGTGATTTCGATTGGTGGTTCACATAAAATATAAGAATTAAAGAGCTTTGACAAAGATGTAACACTGATGCTGTTTAATAAATACCCTGGCTTCTGTTGACTTAGTTATTTATAATAAATGAACAGAAGTTTTTTGTTTTTCCTCTACATTAATTTATTGAGTTTTCCACCAAGAATTTAGAATTTGTTGACAGCTGATCAACTCTGTAGATCACCAGGATAGTAAATAAATACAGACGTATTAATAGTCTACCCCCTCAGTTAAATTAACTGATTTTTAGTGGGGGACATTTATGCTACAGTGAGTGAAACTTCTTTATAAAAAACGTCGCACATAAAATGGTTAGGCAAAGATGTAACACTTGAGCTGTTTAATATATATGCTGGCTTCTGTTGACTGTAATACATAAAAATACGTCTTTTTTACTCTAGTACTTCATTAATTTATTAAGTTCTTCCACCAAGAATTTAGAATATTTGTTGAAAGCTGATCAACTACATTTGTATTTATAGTCTACCCCCTCAGTTAAATTAACTGATTTTCAGTAGGGGACATTTATGCTACAGTGAAACTTCTTTATAACAAACGTCTTTATAACAAAATGATCTGTATTACAAACAGTTTGAGGTACCTACCTAAAGGTTTTTACTTTTTATGATTGTAAATGTACCATCTTTATAAAAAAAATTCTTTGTAACAAAATAATTATCTATTCCCCAAGTCGAGTTCCTTATAAAGATGTTTTACTGTGTTTATTATTGGCTACGTTGCTACAAAAATAAATCATTAATTCACTGTGTGAACACATATAATATCAGTAAGTTTTGTGGATAGTTCAAGTTTCTTAATCACAAATTCCATGTTTTAAATAATCTGAGCGTGTTCTTTATATTAGACCTGAATATCTTTGAGACCATGCTCAGTCACGTGACTGGTTTTCACATTGAGCAGAGAATTAAAAAGACAAGATTGCGCTTTATGCTAGTTTTCATCATTAACTGTGACATGAAAGAGAACATGTATGTACTTAATTATACAGTTTATTTATGTCCCAACTAGTACACAGTAGTTATGCTCAGCTCAGTACAGAATGGTTCTGGTTTTGAGTTTCAAGCAGTGAAATTTGGTTTAAAATGATAGCTATATTGAATGGTTTGTTTAATTTAATTGATTGATTTAATTGAGTTTAAGGTAGGTTGCATCATTTAAAGCAATACAGTAGCAGTAACTATAGAGAACTCAAAAAACATTTCAAAATCTATCTAATCGTAATATATAACCAAGAAACGAGGCTCTATTTACCGGTAGATTCCCCTCTTACGCAGTCACTATTAATTATTTGTGTGAACATTCCAAGTTGAGAGACACCTTTTTGAATCCGATAAAGAACACAGTATGAGAATGTAAACAGTTCCGAAACTCTAGCCAATCTTCTTTAATACTAAAACTTAAATTGTACCCACTCAGTTACAAGAACTGATTTTCAGTGGTGGACATGTCCATAGTTTATGTGCTTCATTGCAACTTGAAGTACATATTATAATTGTAAAACAATGTATTTAACTATTTATCCACCACGCCGCGCATAAGTCGCTGGGAAGCAGCTGTGCACAAGTTCAATGGGGCTATAAGAGTTTCTATAGTGTATCGATTCTCATACTGTGGTGTAAATGTAAGTTAACTTGCCTGAGCATCTGGATGCTGCAACGTTGCAACTGCGGCACGCCAAGATAAGCTCTCGAGGTAAGCTGGATCTCTGCGAGGTGAAGTCAACAATAAGTGGTGAGCAGAAGTTTCTTCCCAATCACTGCTTGAAGTCTTGCGCCATCAGCTGTAAACAATAGAACATATGTTTAGTAATACATTCAAACTGATGGTTTTGAATTAGTTTCTAAATAGTCTAGCTGTGATACAAAAGGCAGAAGTGAGCAGAACTATGATAATATGGACCCATGTGAGTGCCAGTGGGGGTTAAGCCCTCTCCATCCAACATTATGGTGCCCCCTTTATCTGAATTCCTCCACTCCATAGACAAGTAAAAGTTCCCTATATAAACAACTACAATACCCAGCCAATATTACAATAATTAGCAATACGTACTATTTAGTGCAGGCCTATTACATCACCCAAATTGTTAACTTTTAATTATTTTTAAAATTTCATTAGTATATGACATCAGCCCCCCCCCCCCCCCCTTCCCAAGATTCAAATTCATCGGTCTCAATCCCTGTATTCCAAGTTTCAGTTTGTGTCTCAGACAATAATTAAAATAAATTAGTCAATTTTTCAATTATTACGTTGTGATAAAAAGATACTAGGAAGGGCTTAAATAGAATCTATTATAAAATAACTGAACTAGGTAACTTACCAGGCAGGTTTGTAGACAAGGCCGTATAGTTGCGAGCGATGGGGCGAGTCAGCAACAGCGCAGTCGAGTCACCGAAGCCAGGTCTGCAGTTGACAGGCGATGACGCGGCCACATCTGTAGACAAAACGAAACACTTATAAGGATCACAAGTACAATCTACGTCACGGCTGTTAATGGGACTGTTACTATGCTATCAAAGCCCTACCATGCCAACCAAGCAAATTGAATGCTGACATTTTGTATATAATGAAGATATTTTTATAAAATTCAGTTACTAAGCATATGTTTAGTTTTAGGATGTATAATTATGTCCCCCGTTATGTCCCCCTTTCTCCCCCCCCCCCCCCTCCCCGTTTTATCTTGAATCTTCTCAAACCAAACACAGTGATCCCAACTAAATCCCAATTGTTATATTTTAGAAAGAAAATAAATGCCATTTACACCAGTCCCCATTATAGCTTTCTATTTCTGGACTAGAACTGTAGACCCCATCTATGTAAACGAATATTTCAAGCCTTTACAACCAGCCCACCTGATTTGTAGCTTTTCCCTTAATGCAGTGTATACCTATAGTAGTGCCTGCGTATGTGTACAGACTGAACCAAATAGCTTTGAAAGGTAGTTTACTCACCAAGCACACTGAATTAAGACTGCGAGGTGGAATCTCTCGAGGTAAGCTGGATGTCTTCGATGCCGATTGCAGAGTTATCAACACGAGCTGGCTCAATACTCGAGGGAGGCGTGGAAACAACTGCACATTGTGCAGGTATCTTCAGTGCTGCCTGGAAACAAAAATACAACAGAGTTAAAATAAGTTGAGAGCTACATAAATATTATGTGGTGTTACATTGGCAGCATAATGTCTCTTGTAAACTGGTAAATTAACTAATGCTTAAGTCATTTTTTGGAAAATTATTTTCCTGATTACTAGATTACTGTATTAAGTGCTGCTTTTGAATTTGGAAATTTAAGGTTGTGTTATGCATCTTGTAATATATGCAGCTTGTTGTCTCAACATAACATGTAGTTACAATTCTACAAAATTAATTATATAATTTCACACTTTATTATTATTTTTTTTTACTCACCGAAATATTCCAAGATGCAATGCCGTACATGACTGCGTTGAAAGTCTCGAGGTAAGCTGGACGTCTTCGATGCCGATTGTAGACTTGTCGAGACGAGCGGGCTCGATGCTCGAGGGAGGCGCAGAACAGACCTGCGTTGTGCAGGCGCACACCAGGTATCTTCAATGCTGCCTGGAAACAAAGATATAACAAGAGTTAAAATAAGTTGGGAGCTACAGAAGTATTACCGTATGTGGTATTAAATTGGAATGTCTCGTGTACACTGAGCAATTAACTAATCCTTAGCAATTTTTTGAAATATTATTTTCCTAACTAGAATACAGTCTCACTGTATTTGTGCTTCTTTTGAATTTGTGGAAATATGACCTTCAACGTAATGATCAAAATTAACACTCAAGTTGCGTTTAATTTAGAACTAAGAAATTTTAAAAAATAGGATGAATCACAGTACCAAACATTAAAGAACATGCACTAATTAGATAATTACTTTTGTTGAAGACAATAACAAAAACCAATAAACATTGTGATAATCTAACAGTGAAATTGCAAAGACAACAAAAATGATTTGACAAATTTGTTTAGATTATTTTGGAATATTTAAAGTTACGGTTATAGCTGTATTTAAACTCACCGAAATACTCCAAGATGCAATGCCGTACATGACTGCGTTGAATGTCTCGAGGTAAGCTGGATGTCTTCAATGCCGATTGCAGACTTGTCTAGACGAGCGGGCTCGATGCTCGAGGGAGGCGCGGAACAGACCTGCGTTGTGCAGGCGCACACCAGGTATCTTCAATGCTGCCTGGAAACAAAGATACAACAAGAGTTAAAATAAGTTGGGAGCTTAAGCAAGTATTATACTGCATATTGCATATTGTCTCTTTACACCAGTTGGGAAATGAAGTAATGCAATGAAGTAAGCAATTAGTCGCAATTGTAGAAGACAATAAAAATTCACTAATGACAACTTTGTGATATTTACCCCTGAGATTGAGAAGGCAAAACAAATGATTTGGCAAATTTGTTTATTTTAATTTTGGAATATTTAGTTTAAGTTAAGGTAATTGTATAGTATCGCTGATCGCGTTTCGTACTCACTTTTCGTGGGATGTCAGGCAGCTAGGCCAAGATCGACCAGATACAATAACCCCGCCCCCCCCCCCCCCCCTAACATAAGGCAAAGTCACTTTCGAGCGCAAATCGGTTAGGGGGGGGGGTTATTGTATCTGGTCGAATTTGACCTAGCTGCCTGACATCCCACGAAAAAAAGTGAGTACGAAACGCGATCAGCGATAGGCCTACTGTACAATTACCAAGGTAAAGTTATAGTTAAACTCACCGAAACACTCCAAGATGCAATGCTGTAACTGACTGCGTTGAAGGTCTCGAGGTAAGCTGGATGTCTGCGCTGTGGGTCGAGCTAGTAGTACGACAGGCAGGTGCACAAGTCGGCGCTGGTCCGGACGACGGCTGCGCAGCTCTCGGCTATATTCAGAGAACAAAAACAAGAGATTAGAAATCTACAGAAATCAATTCCCTCAAGTGTTAATAAGTTAATTCCTGAATCATGTAATTTGTAGTTAGAATAATTTAACCGATAAAACAAAATCTAAGTTAATCGAAAGTAGCTACATTCAAATGAAAGCGCGTAGCAACGCTGGCAGGGTGTGGTCTAGCATTCGACCTTGGCCCGGTTGACCCACCCAGTAGAAAATCAAGTCGCAAGAAAAACATTTTAGACATTCATAATAATCAATTATCTTTCATAGTTGATTAATCACGCAATTATTAAATTGCAGTCTAGTTTATTAACGGATTTCAAACTTGTATTTATTAATGCCATTTATTCTAAATAATCGAGTTACAAAGTGGGACAATAAGTTCAACTAAACAATAAAGAATGAGAGCCATACCTAATACAACTACTGAACATAAAAGTGATTAAAACAAAACTATTCATCGTAGCCCGCAAGCCTAATGAAACACTAGTCGCAAAGTCGGCTGGCTAATGATTTAATATTACTATCATTACAATTTGAAGTATTATTTGTGTAAAACTGTGAATAAATACTTCGCATTATGATAAGAGTTAATTTGAGAGGTGGTATAATCAAACAAAAAATAGGCCTATCCATGAGGAAATTAAATTAAAAATTTAGAATGTAAAAACGAGATACATGGTATGTAAAATGAAGCGTCAAAAGCTAGACAATCGAATGCAAGAGCTGCTTACCTGGGCGAAGGCTGGGATGAGAGTGCGGGCCGCGCTGACGAGACTTCACCTCGTAAACATTCGTCAGTGTCGCCCCCTCTATGCAACACGGTAACTACACGATAGAGAGAGACAGAGAGAGAGACGAAACATCACCTGACGTGTATGCCCTTATTTGGACATGTTTTGATCGAGCGTGGATGTGACTTTCAATGTAGATAAGAGAAAACGCCCATGGTATGGAATTTTCCACTCAACTAAATTTGAGACTAATATTTCGGAATACAATATTTTACAGACTATGACATTTACCATTATAATTATCATAAAACATGAACACTTGCTTCAAGATTTACGTAATTAATTATTCAGTGTTTTGCTCACACTTCAGTTAAAAGCATTATTTTATTTCAAATTATGAAATTATCATTGGTTTGATTTTAATGTATAGAATAATAACTATGACAAATTTGTACACAAACTTAAAACACTATTACATTCACAATGTATGTCAAATGTCACCGAAAGGGGCTATTTATATCACATGCGGACTAAAGACAAAAGAAAATACATAGAAAATTGAAATTAATGATATGTACAACTCGACATAGGTCTACATATGACAGAGGATGTTTGGTTATATTTAAGAATAACAACATTTTCCCCATTTCTTGTGGTTATTGGGGAAGTACGCAGACATAGCCATTTTAGCTATATTGATTTACAAGCGTTTGGGTGTATACGCATGTTTACTAAAATGATATATGTACATTATTTTTAACTACGAGACTCCGTTCCAATCAGAAAATACCTTCAAAATGGCTCATTTCTAAATCACGATTTTTCGTCTCGAAATTTAAAAAAAAACTATCGACTTCAAAATCGATAAAAAATGTAATTGAATGATACAAGTACAATTCGACACACATGTGACAGTGGATGTTTGGTTATTAAAGAATAATCTAGGGGCGCAATAGCGCGCCGGGCCAAGTCACGCGAGCGCTTCCACTGGCCACTCTTACTGCACGCCTCGAAGGGCACTTGTGTTGCCGACGCAAAACCATAATAGAAAGAAATCTCAAAAAACTTTTAAGCGGTGGGCTTTTACCATGTGTCGACTCATTTAAAATTTCATCCCGATCGCATGATGCGTATGGAAGTTATTAAACCATGAAGATCATTAAAAAATATATACTTCTTCTGTAACTAACTAACTAACTGGCTAGCTGGCTAATTCCTTACCTGTATGTGGGCCACAAACGAATAAAGTAAACCAACATTTCCACCTATGTGTCATCTCCCGGGGCATCTTTCTACCTACATAATCAACAATCATTTAGAAAGGATGGCAACCTAAAAAAAATAAAACTCCAAACAAATCAGATCTTATTAAAAGTTCCCGACAGAAACAAATAAGTTATTACGTCACAATATTTTTACCATCGATGTCGACAGCTGAGAACTTGTTCATAATTCTATCATGGACAGTCACCATGTAAAAAAAATAATTAGTTTTAATTACGGGATAGAAAATCACCATCAACAATGATATAAAAAACGTGATCAAAGAAATTAAATCATCAATGCCTATACAATGTATACGAAAGCAAATCTATACCATTCTATGGTTTTCGCGAATCCTAGATGTACAAGACATCGCATGATGTGCCTTATCTGTAGCTCTGCATGTCTGCCACGCAGTGAGTCACACACATGTGTAATCGGTTAATGTCAGGACGGGACGGATACGGGTAATTACTGACGGAAACGCAAGCTTGGTTATTGATGAGTATTTAATGGTTCAAGACACGGATAGTTACAGACACTCGCGGATATGATCGGATACAACGAACGACACCACCTCTCGTCATCGCTGTCTGTATCGAACTCGCTTCCTGCTCTGCCCACTCTGCTCGGTCACGCTCAGGGCGCGATCGGAAAACGTCAACACCGCTCCGCTCGGGTAGCGCTCAGGGCGCGATCGGAAAACGCTAACACTCGGGCATCCTGATTATTGTAATTGACCTCAATTTTTCAAGCTGTATCAACTGGCATAAGGCCTTACATAACATATATGATACATTAAAAATAACTCATTTAACATATTATTCCTAAACATAATCATTTAAATAACTTGGTCTTTTAGCAGACCGCTGAACTCTAGGGTTCATATTCGTCTCAGATTGTTCGTTATTGACATAATTCTCATGATGATCTTCGAGACACTCGGGGTCACCGTCATCGACTTGGTGACTTGATCCCCACGACTTGAGTTGCGATACGTGCGCTGTGGTAACGTAAAAACGTCCGTTCTCGGCACCTCGGACCTGGCTGACTCGGTAGGTGTCGGCTGGTAGGACTGCGGTCACTACAAGCGGGCCTCGAAACTTAGCTTGCGTCTTGGTAGGTTGTCCGGTGTGTGTAGGAACTCGCCGCATCACGACCATCTCTCCCACCTCGTATTTATCTCCAGCGCAGTGTTTACGATCAAATTGATCCTTCATCTGTTCTTGTTTATCGATTATAGTCGATCTTGCTTGTTTCCTTAGATCCTCGGGATCCTTCCACGGTGTGTTATCGGATTTACTTGTTAACTGTCGCAGTATTCCATCCTGGAACCTTGGTTTGTAGCCATGCACCAACTCGAACGCTGTGAACTTCGTAGTTTTGTTTAACGAATTATTGAGATCTCGTTCTATCTCAGCCATCTTAACGTCCCAATCTTTATGTTGTGGATCTATCATTGACATACTGATCACAGGTAATACAGTTCTATTCACTCGTTCCACCTGGCCATTTGCACGTGGATGTTTAGTGGAATTCAATGTATGTTTCATTCCATTAGTTTGACAGAACTCTTGCATAGCCTTGGAGGTGTAGCATGAACCTCTATCCGATATAACGCGATCGGGCAGTCCGCGTTGACAAATAAAGTTCTCTAGGCACTTGATTACATATTTAGCACTGGTATCTCGAACAGGATACAAATGAACGTACTTCGTCAGATTATCAATCATCACAAGAAGATCTTGGTTACCTTTCTTGCTTCTTACGAACGGTCCTAAATGGTCGACATTTATAACTTGAAACGGTCGGTCACCTGGCGGTATTGGATTTAGCAAACCTTGCTGTTTCCCGGCTGGCACTTTGTTTAGTAAACACTCAAAACAATGAGATATATGATGCTTAATGTAACGTCTCATTGAAGGGAACCAGTAATGTTCGTATATTTTTGATATTGTTCGGTCTAGTCCAAAATGTCCACTCATGTCATGTAATTTCACAGCTATACTTTTGCGCATCGTTTTTGGTATAACGAACAACCATCGTGGTTCATCATTTACGATTATCCTTTTGAACAGTAGTCCTCCCTTCAGTTCCATGTTTTCAATTAGCGATCTTTCTTGTCTCGTTCTTTCTTCTGTAGTTTTAGATAGAATATTGATGTACCTCTGTAAATCCTTGTCGGCGCGCTGCATCATTAGTACTTGGTCTTCGATACTCATCGTTAGATAGACGTCAAATCTAGATTCAATTATCGACTCCATTGTATCGTTTTCTTCTTCAGTCGGAGCTCTACTCAGGGCGTCTACATGACACATTTTAGTACCTGGTCGATGTCTGATCTCAGCGATGTCATACTCCTGGATTAAATTGTACCAACGAGCAATTTGAGGGTTACGCGTCTTATTCGCGTTCATATAAACTAGTGACTGGCAGTCTGTTACAATCGTGAATGTTATTCCCAACAGGAACTGTCTCAATCTATCCAATGTCCACACGATTGCCATGAGCTCGAGTCGTGACGAATGATACACTCGCTCTGTTTCGGTGGTTTTCTTGGAAACACAATAAACCAAATGGAACTTTCCATCATTTCCCTTTTGCAGAATCATTCCTCCAAGACCATCTGCTGACGCATCTGTATGTACTTCTGTTTCAGCCTTAGGGTTGTAAAGCATTAGGTTCGGTTTCGTCAGAAGCGCACTTTTTAAATCAAGGAAAGCTTCTTCTTGATCTTGTTCCCAACGGAATGGACACGTTTTCTTAGTCAGTCGAGTTAAGGCTTCAGCTCGTTTAGCATACATTGGGATGAATCTTCTGAAATATCCGGTAAGACCCAACCAACGTCTCACTTCATGCACGTTCACCGGTTGTGGAAATTCTTCGATCGCCAGTATTTTGCGTTTACCTGGTTGTAACCGATTGTGAGAAATCACGAATCCCAGGTACTCTACCTCACTTTTACCAAATTCACACTTGCTTATTTTACAGGTTAGCCTTGCCTTTCTCAGTGCTTTAAGTACAAGTTCAAGTCTAGTCATCAATTCACTCCACGAGTTCGCAGGAATCAATATATCGTCCAAATAGCAAAGAGCAATAGTGTTGCGCAATTTGCCCAACGCTAAGTTCATAACACGTTGAAACTCACTTGGTGCGTTACGGAGTCCAAACATCATCCGCTCGAACTGACCTGTTGTATCGGGTGTTATAAAGGCCGTTTTTGATTTGGCACTTTCACTTAACGGAATTTGTAAATAGCCATGAGCTAAATCTATTACAACAAACATTTTGCAGTTTGATAGCTGCTCGAGCATATCGTCAATATTCGGAAGCGCGTAGTTTGTTTTCACTGTTTGTTTATTTAGTCGCCTGTAGTCGACGACTAACCGCTGCTCTCCTGTCTTTTTCTTCACGAGTAGCACAGGGCTCGCGTAAGGCGATTGTGTTTCAGTTATCACTCCATTTTCCTTCCACTCAGTCACGATTTTGCTGATTTCCTCTCGTTCAGATGCGGTTGTTTTATACGGTTTATTTGAAACGGGTTTACTTCCCTCTTCCTCGATTATTTCCATTTCTGTAAGATTGGTACACCCTAGTTCTGTCATGTTCAGGGCAAAGCAATCACGGTATTCGTTCAACAATTTCAGCAGTTCTTCTTTATTATCTTGCGTCATTAATTCGCCTATTTTCAAATCTTCTGCAATAATTGGACGGCGGCAATTATTTTCTTCAACGGTATGGATCTCGTACTCTTCATTACTTGATGTCTTGGGACTCTTCGGTTCGAACTCCTCATCTTTTTCAACAATCGTAACTATTTCTCCTCGGCCAATCGCTTTGTTTTTCGCTACATACATATCGTTACACACAGTGTTCATTATGGGTACGTTGATTTGTCCATCGGTATTTTTAAATAAACCACCATTGTACATCAACAGAGAATCTTCTGGTGCCTTATTTTTCACATTTATGAAGTTAACACTGTTTGCTGCAAGAATAGTGTCCGCGCTTGCAAGTAGTTTCACTTTAACGTTAGCTGTACATGGTAATTCCATTTGCGAGAATGGTTCGTCCTTCTTATCTCCGATAATAAGTTCTTCTCCCATTTTTAAGATAGCAACGTGGGCAAGATCTGTCCACGTCCTTCCGATCAGCATTTCAGTAAGTTGTGATTTATCAGGCACAACTAGCACTTCAACGTTCTTTCCAATGACACTGTCTATTACTATGTCAGCAGTTGCAATACCTATTGGGTGTATTGGGTCACTCGATGCATTGCCAAAACTGTACAATGTTTTCGAAGTCTGTCCTATTTTCAAACCACACTGAATTGCAGCTGTGGCCTGGATAGTGCAACATGAGCTACCTGTGTCTAGTAAGGCACTCATCACATGATTGTTAATTTGCGCTTGTTTCACATATTTCGAAATATCACCAGTTACACTGACATTAGAGAATGTTGCTTGCATATTTTCGGATTTAGGTGTAAACTGATTATACATACTCGGCTGCTGCGGCTGCATCTGCGACGTACAATTTCTTCTTGTATGTCCTTCCTGCTTGCATTGTTGACAGCGAAGAATACGTTTAGGTTCTTGACAATCTCGCGATATGTGTCCATGATTGTTGCAATTGTAGCACCTCGGCTCTCCTTTCTCGTTGTAACTTGGCGGTCTTACGAAACGTGGTAGGCCTAGGCCTACAGGCTGTTTCATGGTTTCATTTTTACCGTAGCGAGTTTCTTGATTACGATTACTTGTTTCACTTCTTGGCTCTAACGGTGTATTCCGCTTAGTAGTTTCAGACGATGTATGATTAGAAATAAACTTTGGCTTACTGTTATTGTCTTTCCTGATCATTTCCAATCTTTCACGGTCAATCTCTTCAAATGCTCTTATATCGTGTAGGATGTCATCATCAGTAGTATGGTTTTTGGCTAACAACATACTCGCGAGTTCTCTCGACCACAATCCGATTATAATCTGGCGTTTCATATCTTCTAAGTTCAGGTTTATACTTTTGCAAAGTCGCACTTTATCATGAAAGTAACTTTGTGTATTCTCTCCTTTCACCTGGACTCGGTTCTGCATTTTCTTCCAGCGTTCTGGAAGGCTCGATTCACTGACGAATGTAGCTCGGAACTGGCGTGTAAACTCTTCCCATGTGGTTAGGCTATGGCGACGGCCTTGAAACCAGTTTGCCGCTCCTCCAACTAAATGCGAACGGGCCGATTCAATTTTGAACGAGTCTGGCCACTGATGTAGATTTGCGGAACTCTCCAAATCGTGCAGCCAATGTAGTGCTTGACCACTCGATTGTTCTCCATCAAAATTACCGATTGCCTTATCTAGGTCCGGCATTATGTGATACTGTTGTGGCGCTAGGCCTAGGCCTACACCTCTTCCCTGCTGTAGTAAGTTAGTCATAAACTCGTCTCTTACACGATCACGTTCCATCATCATTCTTAAAAGTTCTTCAGTTGTTAATGGTGGTTGAGCTTCTCCATCATCCTGTGGTGGATGGTTATCAGGCATCGCGTAATTGTAGCGTAACATTAGCTCGTGGTAATTTGTAGGTTAGGACGTACCTTATTCGCGGGACGCGTGATTTCGGCAAATACGGTAGGCTTTCACTGATGTGTTCTCATCCCACTTCTGATTTGTAATCGGTTAATGTCAGGACGGGACGGATACGGGTAATTACTGACGGAAACGCAAGCTTGGTTATTGATGAGTATTTAATGGTTCAAGACACGGATAGTTACAGACACTCGCGGATATGATCGGATACAACGAACGACACCACCTCTCGTCATCGCTGTCTGTATCGAACTCGCTTCCTGCTCTGCCCACTCTGCTCGGTCACGCTCAGGGCGCGATCGGAAAACGTCAACACCGCTCCGCTCGGGTAGCGCTCAGGGCGCGATCGGAAAACGCTAACAATATTTAATGGAAGAATTAGAAAACGAAGTACTTGACTCAAAAAGAGGGTGACTATAAATCCCAATAATAATACTTTATAATGTAAGATTTAATTTATAATTTAGATCTGATGTACAAGACAGGGCACATCTTTTTAGATGTGCTGCCCTCGAGGTTTTTATTGACTCCCTGCCCAATGACATGAGCAGGCCAGAAAAGGAAGCTGTTTTATATTGGATAGTTAAGACAAAAGAATGTCTGAAAAAGCCACCTTGGCACAAGAAGAAAAAAAAAAAGATTAACAATATAACTGTAGATTTTAAACTGAGCTTCACAAGAATCAGACATTTACAAACAAAATTATTTCCCCGTGTGGGCTGAAGGTGGAGGTCGGCACGGCACTCACCTGCAGGTTGACAGACTCCTGGTAGGATATGTCCAGCGTGGCGGGGAGCGCGGGCGCCAGAGCGTGATAGTCCTGCAGCACCGTCAGCAGGTCGGCGATCTGCCTGACGAGGATGCCGAACGCCCGGCCCAGACAGCCGGCCGTGGTCGCCATGGTGACGGGCTCGTGGGACGCTGACGCAGCGGCGACGGCTGCGGTCGTAGTCGTTGAGCGACGTAGCGACGAGGGGTCGATGAAGACAAGCGAGCTGCCGCCTGAAACACGCACCCCTGCCACGCTCACGTGCGTTAGGCTCCGTACCGTACACACGTGACACGCACCCCTGCCACGCTCACGTGCGTTAGGCTCCGTACCATACACACGGGACATGCTAACCTACGAGCGTTGGGCTCTGTGTACCGTACACACGTGACATGCTAACCTAACCCTCTTGAGAGGGCAGTGCACTAAATATTATTGGAAAAATATCCATCGATTCCAAAGAAGTCAAAGAATTTTGCCAAAGAATTAGTTAGAAATTCTTATAGCGCAGGACCCAATTCCAAAAATAGCCATTTTGCCGTGTTTTGTTTCGGACAAACATTGAATGTGCACCAATCAAAGAAAGATACAACAATGGAGTTGCCTAGCAACACGTTGTTTGTCTGCGTGTGATGTCACAACCACCTCACATTGGGTCCTGTGCTATTGTTGAAAGTTGTAGTGTACTATCCAATAATCAGCGACTGTTGGCCGGACCGCTCGCTACGCCTCCACATAGTTGGGCTCAATTAGAACTCTCTTTTAACACAATTCTGGATTTAGCAAAGTAATTTATTAAAGTAAAAACTCAGCTTGTTTCAAGTTTGTTAAATGTGGGCTGCACTGAACTATAAGATTATTTCTTAACAAACAAACAAAACATGTTTTATTGTTTGTATGAGCGGAGAATGAGCAGTTTGTTTTAAAATGAAGCTATGTCAAAAATTAGTGTTGATAATAGTTTTTAATTTTCTAATAGAAATCACAATTTTCACATGGTTTAGAATTTAAGTAGCCTACAGGTGTGCATCCAAAACTAGATACGGTTTTAGGAAAGGTTGGCCAGTGTGTAAGTAAGTGACGACACAACGTAGACAAGTAGTAAATGAGTTTTGTAATCACCTCCCCTACCTCCGGCCCTCACGGTCGGATCTCGACTGCGTATCGCCCACTGCATGGACTGTGGCGCCAGGTTGCTCCGGTGGCCGTGGCCAGTCGTGGTACTAGAACACACACACACAAACTTACTCGAGACTGACGGCGATATGTAATCCAATGACACACCATAAGATTGATAGGAATTTTCAACTCATCATCATCATTATCCATTGCCGTTTCCTGCTTCTGGCATGGTCAGCTTGGGTTTCACAACCAAATGTTTCCACCTCTTCCTACCTTCCCACAATCGTACTTCCTCTACTTGCTCCCAGTTCTCTCCTCTCTTCTGTAAGTCTTCAGCAACTAACAGCTAGCAACTTATTTTCAACTATTTATATGAAAACTGTTTTTAAGAGTTTATTTCTTAAACTTTTGATAGTACAAAAAAATGTTTATTTTACAGGACCACAACTGTATTATACACATAAAATACCAGTCACAAAAGCTGATTGTACGCTACTTGTAGCACCCCCCAACAATGATGAGATGAAGCATTCAGTCATGCCTTTGTTGCTGAGAGTAGACAACCAACCCAATCTCTATCGACTAGCAGTCACTAGCTACTCATCTCCGTCGCCCAGCGATATGATTGAATATCATATGATGATGAGATAAAGCATTCAGTTAGGTATGTCTTTGTCGCTGAGAGTAGGCAACCAACCCAATCTATTGCCTAGCATCGACTAGCGGTCACTAGCTACTCACCTCCGTCGCCCAGCGATATGATGAGATAATATGATGATGAGATATAGCATTCAGTCATGCCTTTGTCGCCGAGAGTAGGCAACCAACCCAATCTCTATCGCCTAGCGGTCACTAGCTACTCATCTCCGTCGCCCAGCGATATGATGAGATAATATGATGATGAGATAAAGCATTCAGTTATGCCTTTGTCGCCAAGAGTAGGCAACCAACCCAATCGCTATCGCCTCGCATCGACTAGCTACTCACCTCCGTCGCCCAGCGATATGATGAGATAAAGCATTCAGTCATGCCTTTGTTGCCAAGAGTAGGCAACCAACCCAATCGCTATCGCCTCGCATCGACTAGCGGTCACTAGCTACTCATCTCCGTCGCCCAGCGATATGATGAGATAAAGCATTCAGTCATGCCTTTGTTGCCAAGAGTAGGCAACCAACCCAATCTCTGTCGCCTAGCATCGACTATCGGCCACTAGCCACTCATCCCTGTCGCCCACGTACCTGCGTCGCTCCAGCTGTTCATCGCCCAGCGTGAACTCTTCAGTGTCCTGGTCGTCAGTCTCGCCGTCCTGAGACTCTTCGTCCTCTTGCTGGCTCGAGTCGCCAGAGTCATCTTCAGGGAACAATAAGAAAGACGACATGCCTAGTGAGCAGAAAATCGCGTTACAGGTATGGGCGGGAGGAGGTGTGCGGGCAGGGGGGGGGGGGGGGGGGGATGAGGGGAGTCGGGGTGGGACTGCCATTAGACTGAATTATAAACTATCGCTTTGATTATTGATTATTTTTCTTTCGTTACAAAAATAAAATGCATTTTTTAATTAGGAATGCACGGCCAAAAAGGAGTTGGAAACAGCAAACATTCCTATTTTGCTCTCGTAAATTCCCGATTAACAACTGTTAAAATAAAATAAACCTTGTAATAAAATTGTATAAATATTTTATTTTTAAGGATAGGATAAATACATTTTTGTATAGTGTATAATTTGATACTAAGATATGGATAATATCGTAAAATATTAAGATGGTAAAAGTATTGATAAATATTTTGATAATAAATGGAAATCTTCAATTTCAAAAACAAAAAACTCCCTGTGTTCGCATCAACGTACATGTGAATGAACATTCATGTAACAATTAGGGGGAAAGATGGAAGTAACACCTATGTACGAACTAGGGCACAAGACACAAGGCAAGGTAAGCAAAGAGGTAGAGAGGTATGGTCAATAACAATAGGAAGTGTTTATGATTATTCTGCATTAATACAACACATGAAAACAACATAGACTATTGAAAGAATTTATTAACCTATGGATGCCTCTTTTGTGGCAGCCAGCATTCAACTACTCATTGATCCCCCATTTACCAAAACTTCCTTATCTAAAACAACCAGTTTCAAACAGTAGTCGTCTACTTTTTTAACTTCCAAAGCACACTCGCAAAGCGGCTAATGATCACTCACCATTTATGAGCTTAGTTGTGCCTGGGCCTTTGGCTCCCAGAATTATCCGACTACGAGGTAATATTGGCTTATTTATTTGATAGTCACTTGTGTGCACATAATTTAGCACTCACTGCTCACAATAATACAAAATTTAAAATTTAAAAAACTAGGTCTACTTTCATTTCACCATTATTTATTTATTAAAACTACTACTACTACTAAACACTATTTACTACACTACACTATTGTCTAATGCAGTTTATTCGTTCCTATTTTTTGTTTTTATTGTATTATTTTGGATCAAGTCTTATATATATATAAAAAAGATATTATTGCCTGTGTTTTTAACACTCTTTTACCCGTTTTAAACTTCATTGTGCGCATTGTCTCTTTCACTGGCATTTTTTTGTACTCCGTTTGTTTTCGTTATTGTACTTATTTTACGTAGTATTGACAAACACATGTGTAATATGTGTTCTTTGTGCTAATTGTTTCTGTGTTTTAATTGTTATGTTTATTATTTCACGCCAAATGGCAGAATACGCTGTAGCCTATGTGAAATATTGAATAAATAAATAAATAAAAAAAGAAAAAAAAAAGCTTTGATTTTAATAAATGCTCCACAGTTTTCATGTTTCTACGTACCAGTGTCCGACGCGGCTCCGCCCGCCTGGCCGGCCCGCTGCGTCACCGAGGTGTCCTGGGTGCTCTGGTTGTCGTCAGAGTCGGACTCAGTCTCGGCGAGCATGTCCAGCTCGTTGTCAGTGTCGGGGTCACCTCCGTCCCCCCCGGGGTCTGCCCCCCCCACCTCCATGGGCTCCCCGGCCGCCTCCCCCACGGGGGCAGTACCAGCGCCGGCCCCCGCTCCCCCGGTGTTGTTGCCGCCCTCCTCCGGCTCGGAGGTCTCTCCGTCACCCTCCTCTCCGCCCTGCTCGACTGGAACACGCGAGAACAGCTCGTTGAGCCAGCAGCTTACCCTCGACGTGGCCACACATCATCAATAGAATAGACATGATATAAATCAATCAACCCTAGTTTGCAACTATGAAGTGGGGTTGGGGTAGGAGATTTATTTATTTAATATCTATCCTACACCACTATAAAACTGATTTAAAAATGTGGAAATAGCAAGAATATAAGAAACTCAAATAACGATATATTATATAGCCGTGCTCGACGCTCACTCCTTTCTCCTTTATCTTCCCCTAGGATCTATCCCTCTAACATCTCTACTTCAACGTCTTCTCTGGTCTTGCCACCAGTTCTCTCTCTCTTACAACCACTTTACCTACTCTACTTCTACCAACAAACAAATAAATAAAATATTTAGAGAGGATGCCCAGGAGAATATATGAACAAAGGATCGAAGGAAGAAGAAGACAGGGAAGACCAAGGAAGAGATGGAAGGAAAAGATTGCTGAAGACCTACAGACGAGAGAAGAGAACTGGGAGCAAGTAGAGGAAGTATGATTGTGGGAAGATAGGAAGAGGTGGAAAAATTTGGTTGTGAAACCCAAGCTGACCCTGCCAGAAGCAGGAAACGGCGATGGAAAAAGATGATGATGATTTAGCATGGGGATGGACAGGAAGATAACTAACAGCTTACAGCTTACCTTGTTGTTGACCTTCAGAATTGATGGAAACATAAAAAGAATGGAAAACTAACAATAAGTAGCTAAGTCGGGCACTCACTGATGACTGTGTCTGCGTCGTCCATGTCCAGTGTGGCCTGGGCTGCAGCCCGAGCCCTGGCTACGCTCGCAGCCAGGCCCAGGTGTCGTGTGCCGGCCTCGGCCAGCCGGGAGAGACGGTCCAGGGCCTCCGTGCCGGGGGCCATGGCCGGGGCCTGCGCCAGGGGCTCCACGGAGAACAGCTCCTCCGAGCCCTGGTGACAAGTCGGGCGATATTGAGAGAGCGATTCACACGCGCGGAATTTGGTTATCAGCGAAACAATTTATTCGAAAACTTTTGTTATCTTTGAGATTGTTATTTCACTTAGGTCCAGTCTTACAATGTCCCAATAACTACTTACTCGTCAAATAGCTTGTTTTCTCCATGGCAACAAGCCAACAACCAATCAAAACTCTTGAAATACTCCAAATAGCT
The DNA here is from genome assembly GCA_945910005.1 of Isoperla grammatica. NCBI lineage: Eukaryota > Metazoa > Arthropoda > Insecta > Plecoptera > Perlodidae > Isoperla > Isoperla grammatica. The sequence continues at coordinate 3,536,907 of OX246750.1, forward strand.
TAATTGCTACAATAACTTTTCTATTTCCTATTAGGAGATTGTAAGAAAAAACTAATAAGGGCCTTATTAGTATTTCAATCATTTATAATTAACTAAATAAATAACAATCACAATGATTAGTTTTTCACTTTTTAAATTCATTGTTTAGCTGATGTAAACCAAACCCGAGATATAAAAAACGTAAACATTTCAAGATATCAAAAAACCGTTAAAAGTTGCGTGGTTTGACATTGTGATGACCAATTGTTGTCGGATTTAATTACAGCAGGCCTAAAGTGTACTTAATGTATCGTACACGCGTGACTCTGGTCTCGCAACTCTCGGTCGGTTGTTGGCGAATACAAACCTTACTTACATTGATAACGTCGATGGTTGACGACGCGAGTGTGAAGGGGGCGGTGGGTCTGGCCACGCCCAGCCGTACGGGCGCGATGAGGGAGTCTGCCGTCTCGCACAGCTCCTCCACAGAGATCTTGATCAGCGCTTGGAACACGCGCTTGCACTTCATCAGCGGCTGGGACATGCTGCTCAGGCTGGCGGACACACAATCGCATTAGTCTCGTCGCGCTCGCGTTTAGTAACAGCCGGAAAACAGGAGGTACGAGAAATACATGCTGATTTATATTATTAAAAAATTGCAAATTAGTTACTCATTGCTTTCTTTGTAGGCATTGTAATCTTAAGATTATAGTAAGTGTCGTGTCAAGTAAAGGAATTGAATAAAGTCAAAATAGTTTATATTTTTTTTTTTTTTATAAAGGCACTGAAAAATTAATTGATAAAAAGTAATTGTACGCTACTAACTTACTGACAAAAATAATGCTATTTTCATTGTTCACTCCAACTACATGGACATATAGGCGCACTAAAAGAAATATCGAAATTCTTTTGCATTGTTGGCACCTTAGATGGCTCTACCTGACCAATAATGTAAACGAGCAGTGTATTGACAACAAAAACCCAATGAACACAGTCAATATACCTACAAAAATACCTACATAGGGTTGGAGTTTTCGAATCCAGCATAATTATGTAGCATGTGTGGGGTCAGAGAACAAGACAGGAGGCATCTCTTTGAGTGTGCATATGTAAAGGATGAAAGGGACAAAATGCCGGGTGGCATGGATCGGAGAGAACAGGAGTCCTATCTCTACTGGCTTACCAGAAAATACATGATGACATGAGATGTCAATTGTGGGTATAAGAAAAGAAGCAGAAGACAGTCAATACACGAGGAAAGGGGTACGCGGCTCCTACCTGCACCTCTTGGCAGTGTTTGGTGCCATCTCGATGCTGAATATGACGAAAATCCTCGCCACCGAGCGCACGAAGCGTCTCGCCACTACCTTGGCGTCGGCTTGCCGGCCGACAATCAGCTCGTTCTGAAGCTCGCGGATCAGCGTCGTCAGCACAGTGTCCAACATCTGCAACAAGTACGACGTGTTCCATCACACGAGACAGTGTCCAGGCGAGGCTAATACGTTACGCTGACTAGTAACATCTTACAGCCTCCACACACTCACTCTCATAGTTACAGATAATGTGAATTTGTGTAAGTTTGCCTAACGGCTAGGTTTGAGCTTGGGGGGAAGGATAGGAAGGAACCAACAGCTTACCTTGTAGAAGTTGCGGCCTTCGGAGTCGATATCTTTTTTGTGTTTCTATCGACTCTGAAGGCCGCAACTACTACAAGGTAAGCTGTTGGTTCCTTCCTATAGTTACAGATAAGTCGTTTCGAGGCTAATATGTTACGCTGACTGGTAACATCTTACAGCCTCCACACACTCTCATAGTTACAGACAAGTCGTTTTAGAATTAATTTTCTCTAAACATAGTATTAATTATCTGAAATGTAACCTTTTGTGGCATCATCTATTCTTTCTTCGTCAAAACCTTGAATATGACGGGGTGGGGTTTCTTGCACTTTTAACGAATAATCATGCACGCAGATCTTTAAAATTAATTCAATCGTCACCCAACTTGGGTTAACTTCAAAGCAATTCTTAGCTAAATCTCAATAGGAATGGGAACTAACATTCTGTAGCGTTCTCAAAAATACACGTTCACTGATTTAGCATCTAAAACCTAATATATATATCGCTACTCTTTATTCCAACATCATTAAGTTGAGTAAAGGGGTGTTTCCACCATTGATCTTCTTGGGCATCCCAGGAATCAGTATCGGCATGCCAAGCTTGAAACATCAATTTCTTTAACTTAATTCTCTTCATGAATGAATTCCTCTTGCCGTTCCACCAACTCTGTCCTCCCACCATCTTTCTCTATCCTCTACCACTGGCCACTCCTCTCCTCTCGCTTCCACATCAACTTGTACCTAGTCCTGCCATCTATCTCTAGGTCTTCCCACTCTTCTTCGCTTATTCACTAACTCAAAGGCTTTACGAATAGAACAAGAACACACGGCGGGCAGTGTAGTACTCACCTCGGCGCTACACTTGACCAGCAGGCAGTACGTGAACTTGTCCAGCAGCGTAGTGCCCGTCTGGCTGTTGAGGTAGGCCTGGTCGTCCTGCACCCCCCGGGGCGAGGGGGGAGGGGCGGTCGCCACCCCCGACATGATCATCCCCCGCACCGCCGCCCAGTCGCTGAGAAGTCTCTCCAGGGCGCGACGGCTGAAGCGCGGAGGCTCAAGGTCGTGGTCGGGCGTGTCGGCTTCTGAGAGACAGACACACAGCGCAACGCCTTGAAACAATCCTTACTACAGTAATCTCTTGCTTGATCTTGGGCATCCCAGGAATCAGTATCAGCATGCCAAGCTCGAAACATCTCTCGTTAATTCAAACTCAGTTAATTCAAAATAATGTGTAATTCAAACTATTGATGGAGTCCCAGCAGAAGATTTAGGTATGGTGCTTAGTGTTAAAGTTCTTTTAATTCAAAATTTTGTAATTCAAATATGAGTCTTTAGGGTCCCTTGAAATTTGAATTAAAGGGGGATTACTATAGTATGTGTTTAGTGTTGGGCAGTTAAAACTCTATTTTCATCAAAGAAAGTAAGCACTCAAAATTAGATTAGATGCATTTTGGTACTAAGAAATAATCTATTATGTGGAGGACTTTTGCTGTCAATTGTTCAGTTCAGTGTTCATTGTATTGTTAAATCATCTATAGCACTTTAAGGAGACTGCTTAGCAGTGTTAGTTTGAGTCCTCAACTATCCTCAACTACAACACACACACACACACACAATTATCTATTAATTTACTTTCCAATTCTTTACTAAACTTTGTTTATTTAATGTCTATCCTTACAGTTTACTACAACAACATGCAAAACATATGGGTCGTAATAAATAAGAATACTCAAAAAACAAGAAATATGATAATAATTGTTTTAAGTATAGTGAAGGTAATATTACATAAATACAAACATATTTGGTTTTGTCACGCTTGGTCTCCCAACTTCAACAAATAAAAGACCAAGTTGTCGCCGGCTCGGTGCGTCCGTACTCACCTACGTCTGACGAGGGTGTCTTGCGGCTGGACGCGGACGCGCTGCGTGGCCTGGCCGCTCGGTACTGTCGTTGTTCGACAGACTGCCTGCCGACTGTTTGCACCAGGAACAACAGGATGCTCTCGCCCCTACAGACACATAGAGCATTACTAGAGACTAGAGATGGGAAAAACCAGCCAGCTATTTTCCTAAGTGTTCAAACCCATAAACTCTTCTCTTATGCCCACATTGACACATTTATGTCATCACGCGTCTCGCCAACCAATAGAGACAAGCCTCCTGCTCCTTCCTGTCCAGCCCTCCTGACATTCCTTCGTTGTGCTCTTTCAGTATCGAGCAATGGAATAGATGTCCCCTGCCCTGTATGCAACATCTATTCCCATAAACTAATTGTGTTCAAATGGTTAACCGCCCACCCCCCCAAAAAAATCTGTTTAAAATTTTGATTAATAGTAGTCCCAACAATTCATAAATGATTCCTTGTACTTTCCCTCACAGATGCAAAGAAGACACTTGAAAACACAAAGTCTTGTTGATAGTTAGAGCTGTGATGAATTAGTGTCACCCAAGCATCGGCTCAGGGACACTGTGAAGGAAGGCCACAGGACAGGGATAGAAAAGAACAGAAGACGGGTTATCCCAACACATAACGACACGAATATAATATAATAAAAACACTGTAGGACTAAAACACAGTTAAAATTTTTTCGATGTTGTCCAACATCACATCACGCAATATTTCGACAGCTGCTCTGCTGACATCATCAGGCACGACTGATGATGGATGATGATGGAACAGTCGTGCCTGATGATGACAGCAGAGCAGCTGTCGAAATATTGCGTGACGTGATGTTGAACAACATCGAAAAAATTATAACTGTGTAAGTCCTACAGTGTTTTTATTACATGAGTTTACACGATTTTACAACGATTTTAATGTCTGTGTATAAGTCTGTATTTTTATATTTTTATTCTTCAAACTTGACATGGTCAATACTGTATATGCAACCAATGTATTGTGTACATGGTCAAACGACCGCATATGAAATAAATAAATAACTAACTAAATAAATAAATAAATAAATAAATAAATAAATAAATAAATAAATAAATAAATGAATAAATAAATAAATAAATAAATAAATAAATAAATAAATAAATATTTTCCAGTTAACGAGTGTTTTTTTTTAAATTAACCACCAGAATATGTCAATGTGACCCACCTGCTGTTAGGCAGCGCCACCAGCTCCGTGTCGGTGACCAGTCGACACAGCAGGTCGTACCGGGCCGTCTGCTGTCCGAGTATGAGCGCGCGACACTTGCACTTCTCCCAGCAGTCGCAGTAGGCGGTCGGCGAGGTGCGCTTGAGCTTGCAGTCGTGTCCCTTGTGGCAGACGCGGGCGCACTCAGTACAGCAGCAGAGAGAGCCGGTCAGACCGCAGGTGCGACACTCGAAGATGTCCTGCGGGGTGGGCAACAACCTCGTCAGTACGTACGGTACCTCGCACAGGGTGAGACGTAGCAACTAGTGTTGCCCAACGATATCGATTATTCGATACGATATCGATATCGTGGGAAAATCGCCGTTAATTTCGATATCGATATGGTAGTGTCATATATAAAAATATCGCGATATCGTGGTCAACTCAAAATATTAAAATATTTCCACTATGGTCTGCAGTATGCGTTGCTGCTGTATGCGTTGCTGCAGCGTTGTCACTGAGTACCTAACCCCCCCCCCCCCCCCTCGGGGATATCACGATATCATTGTCAACTTGAAGCATTTCTCCCGCGGTCTGCAGTACGCGTTGCTGCAGTTTGTAACTGTACATCTACCCCCACCCCCCCTCAACACACACAGATGGCTGCACGGACCAGCGGGTTACATTGGATCCACAACTATTTGTACCTGGAACCCCGAATTCTTTCCGAGAAGAATGTAGTTGCTCAGATGTTGTGTTGATACTTTTAGGACTGTCAATAGCTGATGCCGGACAGGTGACTCGTCATCACGCGACACCGCGAATTCAAGCCTTAATCGCTATGCAGCATCTCATACTGCAGGCCACGGGCGGAAGGTTTTCAAGTTGATGTTATTGTGATATCCCCGGGGGGGGGGGGGGGGGGGGGGGGGGGGTATAGATGTGAAGGCACTAACTGCAGCAACGCAGACTGCAGGCCACGTCGAAAACACTTGAAATTGACTACGATTTCTTGTTGTATTGTTCAATTACCGCCTAAAAAATTCGATATCGATGTTGATTTTGTTACGCCGATATCGCGAGCGATATCGTCGAAATGGCGCCGATATCGATGTTGAAAAAAATATCGTTGGGCAACACTAGTAGCAACATAGTTGATGAGCGCACCAACAGCGTCTTGTAACTTTAATTTAGTTTCCTACATAACTAGAGTAGTTTATTGAGGAGAGGAGAGAACTGGGAGCAAGTAGAGGAAGTAAGATTGTGGGAAGATAGGAAGAGGTGGAAAAATTTGGTTGTGAAACCCAAGCTGACCCTGCCAGAAGCAGGAAACGGCGATGGATAATGATGACGTTGAATAAGGGAAAGGGGAGTGACATCCATGTAGCATTTATTGTGGCATAGTTCATCACCTACTCCAAAGTCAACAACAGTAAGTAAACAACACAAAACAACAACAGAGGAAGGAGTTGTGGCCCACCTGGTTGATGTGGTCGGCCCCGGTCCAGGTGAAACTACACGTGTCGTTGCAGCAGACCACGTGGAGGGGACTGTCGTCTGGACTGGAGCCCGCCGGGTAGACGGTGGCCGATATCAGCGCCTTGCGGGCGTCGCTGCCCGCCGTCTCTAGCGCTGCCACGCGCTGTATCGCGTCAAGCAGTGTCAGCGCGGCGGGGTAGGCACGCGACGTCACCGCCAGCATGAACGGGGTCTGGCCCTGGGCGTCCCTGCAAGACACACATTCATTCATTGACCCCTCACACCAGCGGTACTCAAACTGAGGCCCTCCAGAACAATTTTGCGGCTCAGAGCTTTTGCGTTTTCATTAATTTATTTTACTATTTTAACTGACTATTTGTTTGCTGTATATGAAAATAATATTGTATTCCTGATGAATTAATATATATCGCCAACCAACTAAACTTTACTTGGTATTTGTTACCTGTAACGTAATATAAACTAATGGGTAGGCCTAATGCTTCGAGTTTTACGCTTTGACTCGAAAAAGCACCAAATATCTATACAGTACAACCTTGTTATTACGTCGCACGATACAACGTCGTTCGCATTATCACGTCGTTTTGACAAAGTCCCGGCGAATTCCCATAAGAGATAATGTTATCTAGAGCTTAATACAACGTCCCTTGATATAACGTCGTATCCGACATTACGACGCCTATTTTCGGACCGTACAGCAGTCAAACGAGCGTTACAACGTCGTTTCATTCAAACTTCCATGGATTTTCCCGCCGAACACGATCACGGAATTCGCAATTTCCAACTTGAAGTTGAGTCGACCCTTCGACGGCATTGTTCCCGCGTTATCCTCCCCTACCCCGCCGCTGCCACATTCCAGTCCCCCCGCATCCCCCGCCCGCCACGCACTCCGCTTCGCGGCAGCTGCGGCCTCGCTCGCCGGCGTTTTATTTCAGCGACCTTCGGTAGATTGTTGTGCGTGGCTGTGTAGGTTTAACAACTCTGTCCCTCTTCTTTGTTAGGCGATGTCATTCATTGCTTGGGCTTGGGCTACTGTCAAACCAGAAACAATAGCGAAATGCTTTCGCAAAGCTGGTTTCGTGAAAGAGCACGACGTTTTGACGGCGTTTGACGACGAGGCCGATGACGAGGCCTATGACGAGAGCGATGACGAGAGCCCGCCTAATGAGATCGCCCCGGGGGATTGGGAGAGGTTGGGAGGAGCCTGTACAATGGAAGAATTTTTCGAAATTGACAGCCACTTAGTGACAAGCGCGGTACTGTCAGTTGATGATATAATCGAGGAAAATAAGACCATTGATGGCGCCGACCTCAGCGACGTAGACAGCGTTGTAGAAGCCCCAGAGCCCCCCCCCCCCCCCCCCCCGAAGTTTCAAGAAGCTATGGCTGCATACGAAACCGTTCGTAGTTATTTAGTGGCGCACGAAATAAGTGACGAGGTCCAAAAGCAGTTACTAAATATAAACGGGGCATTGTACGATGTGTATACAAAATCTAGTAAGTTCAGTTACAGATAACAGACTTCTTCAAGCGCTAAGAGCTTAGATAATTCCAGACACGTCATATTATCATGGTACATTATTTAGACCTTTAATACATTTTATCTTTATTTGTTTATCAGTCGTTTTATTTTTGACATTGCCCATTATTCCCTTAGCCCGTAACTCGCCAGGCGGTCAATGGTTGGGAGGGGGGGGGGTGGGGGGGGGGGGGGGGAAGCTCGCGTGAGCCTGTGGCAGCAACATGCCACGTACAAACACCCACACCTCCTTGATAACAGCGGTGACAGCCGACTCACAATAGCCCTGGCCAAATTAGAAGTGTGTAGGTCTATACCTAAGGTAGTGGGCCATACAAACGTCTACCCCCCTTCCTCCCCCCCCCCCCCCCCCCCCCCCCATAATGATAATGTGAAATTTTATTTTTTGATAATTTTGTGATAATCTGGTACAACGTCGCGCTTGACATAACGTCGAAAATCAATAGACCCTTCAGCGACGTTATATCAAGGTTGTACTGTAATAGTCGAACAAATTTTGCGCCTCCGGCTGCTGGGGCTTTGCTCCAGATCCTTTGCTATTTCCACACCTCACTTTTCCCTGTTAATCCCTCCCCACACACCCTGAAATAATTCCTAGTTACGCCACTGCATACTTGTATTAGTGCGGCCCAGCTTAACTTGGATTTTTGGAAAAGTGGACCTCCAGGAAAAAAGTTTGAGTACCACTGCCTCACACGATGTGCTTGGGACATGTTACAGATTACAATGAGAAGAATAAAGTGAATGTGTTAGAATGCCTAACAGTTAGGTAATTGAGCTAAGGGAGAAGGACAGGAAGGAACCAACAGCTTACCTTGTAAGGCTTTAACTACTACAAGGTAAGCTGTTGGTTCCTTCCTGTCCTTCTCCCCTAGCTCAATGAGAAGAGTAAAGTAACAGTGGAGGTTAGAAGAGTAGTACGTGTACGTATGATATATTTTGAGTGTCAATGTGATGTCATATTTCATGGTTATTTATTATTGGAGGGCCCATCTTTATAATCTGTAATTGATTAGAAGGCATTGCCTGCCAGGTCGGAATGGATTATCAGAACAGTAAAACTTCTTTATAAGAAACTCCTTGGGGACCAGATTATTATTTTGTTATAAAGAACATTTCTTTATAAAGATGCTACCTTTACATGCATAAGAACCTTTTGGGACCTCAAAAACAGTTTGTTATATAGATTTTGTTATAAAGACGTTTGTTATAAAGAAGTTTCACTGTATCATCTATGTCACGGATAAGTTTGGGGAGAGTAATTCCCGATCCCTTCCGGAGCCAACCGTGCGTACCTGGACGAGAGCATGTCACCGAGGTGCGGAGCGAGCGCGGCACTGTCGCAGAGCAGCCTGAGAGCCGCCAGAGAGTTAGTCTTGCGCTCGCCGGGGTCCGCCACGTAGAGTAGGCCTGCAGCGCCCCCGGCCTGGCCCGCCCCCGACCCCCCCTTGGTCTGGGGGGCCCCCATCAGGCTATCCTCGTCGCCCGACGTCGGGTCAAAGGACTCCGGGGGCCAGCTCAGCGTCGGTATTGACTCCTCGGCCACGGGGGGCGGCACCTCCGCGGGCAGGTTGCTCGCAGTCCCCGCGCTCCCACCCCCGGCACGATCTGAACAGACAAAACATTCACGATTCATTCAGTACAAGAGATGTCATTTACTTAAGAATAAGGGATGGGCAAATACGTTCAATAGCCTAAACGTTTGACCGTTTTTAAAACTTGCGTTTAAACGTTTTATTCGCTCTATCCCCTGCCAAGAGATGAATAAAATGACCTTTGCAGTAAATTACCGAAAAGTTCCGAAACATTGGGTAAAATTACAATTTGTAGCTAGTACTGCAGTACGCTCCGTTGTAAAATATTTGTTTCACTTCTGTACACACGTTTAAACGAGGCGTAAAAAGTACAAACGTTTAAAGCCACTCCCACGTTTAAACGTCCCATCCCTATTAGGAATAAGGGATATTTACTAGGAGAGAAAAAACCCTTTAAGAGACACAATTCGTGGTTAAATTCAACTAACGAATGCGCCACAATCAGCGTTCTACAAAGCAACATGGCCGCAGAATCGGAGTACTCGCTTTAGTTCCCGTTTCTACCGCATGAGTGCATATTGCAACTTTTAATCACAAATTTGCTTTGTTCCACTAAAAAAAATTATGTGGCATCTTTTTTACACAATTGTAAATAAAGTGAAATTATTTATTTATAAGAAGCATTTAAAAAAAAAAGGACAGCACAGGGGGGAACTTATTGGCGAGGCCTGAGCCTACCTTGATCTCCATCCTTGTTCGATGTGGGCGTGCACATGGTGACACACGCATGAAAGACGTTCCTGTTGCCGTCGCAGCGTTCAGCCAGGATCGCCTCCACTCCGTTCCCGCTGGACATTCCCTCTGAAACAACGCACGTACACGTCAACGCTCGGTCTAGCTTTTCGCAGACATACAAATGTGGTTTTCACACTTTCCGACAGGAACCTTGATTTTCCACGTTTCATCTGAGATCAGGCCTGATTTTATCCTGAAATACCAAGTACAGGATATTACTTATGAAGGGTACCACTTCGTAGTTCGTACTACGTTTAAATGCAAAATTTTATATTTAAAAACTATTATCCGATTTGTACAAGACTAAAAACTACCTGCATTGAGTGGAAACAAGCTAAACAGAAATAATCAGACACACTCGCAACCGTATCAAAGTCGAGAAAATTCCCGAAACATAATTCCCCGACATTCAGCATCTTCAGCTCTATACTCCACCCAGCCTTAAGAAACACAGTGGATGAATGAAGTCGGACCCTATTGTTCGCGTCAGAAGCGACCATAAAAAGAATGATGATGGTGTTTTCCGACTTCCTTAGGCCAATGTTTTCATGATTTCTGTAAACCTTCTTTTCATGGCCGTTTCTAGCATGAACAATAGGGTTCGACTTCATTCATCCACTGTGTTTCTCACGGCTGGGCGGAGTATAGTTTCTAACTCGCAGCACACGCAACTCACTGGGGTCCTGGCACACGTATCTCTACGGGGGGCGGGGGCAACTCACTGGGGTCCTGGTCTAGCGCGGCGAGCACCGCCCTCACTCCGTCCATGTCGCAGCGCAGTATCTCTACGGGGGGGGGGGGCAACTCACTGGGGTCCTGGCACACGTATCTCTACGGGGGGGGGGGCAACTCACTGGGGTCCTGGTCTAGCGCGGCGAGCACGGCCCTCACTCCGTCCATGTCGCAGCGCAGTATCCGCGGCATGAGCAGCTGCGTCTCCACGGCCAGCACGATGAGCGCCACCTGGTTCTTGAGGTTGGAGCCGCAGGTGATGCTGAGCGCGTGCGTCCCCGCGCCCACGCATCTCACGGGCGGCAGGTCCAGCCAGTGGGGGTCGCGGATGCTGTCAACGCAGTCCTTGGCCAGCGGGTAGAGCGTGGAGTTGCCGTCGCGCAGTATCAGCACGCTCTCGCCCGGCTGCTGTGGGGACCACACCGATAAAACATATTTAGAGGTACGTGAAAATAGCATTTTGATAATGGATTCATAGCACTTTCATTTTCAAAACTAACCATTTTGTAGCATCTATTTTTTCCCTTAAACATCTTTTGTATGGGGTTACTTTGCAATTTTAATTACCAGTTATGCCACAGGGGAAACACCAACATGAATAGAATTGAAACCAAGCCACACAATGTAAGAATACAGTGTCAAACTTACATAAAATACGCACAGAAAAACATAATTTTAGTTAAAAATAGCGCTTTGTACCGTTTTCAAAAATTTCAATGTACTTGTATAGCATCTATTATACAAAACGCTATTTTCACGTACCTCTAACCATATTTCTTTCTTGTCTCGACGGAAATTAAGATTCACAAGAAGCTTTTGACTATAAGGATGGCGTTCAAGTTGCCCCAACTTAATTTTCTACTTTTCTAGTTCCTACCATCCTACTTGAAACAAGTCCATCAAGGTTAATTTACAACTTTCAGATGGTTGATTCTTGATACATGTAAATTTATAATGCAGTGGGCAATGAAGCTTGTGCACTCTACTTAGCAGAAAACTTTCTTTACGAAAATTAAAAATAACTCCAGGAATCTTGATTTTGTATGAAACAGCGTACATGAAAGTGAAGTAGATAGGGATCAGAGGTCGGTATTGGGCTCTATGCAAACTAACATGATGCAGACAATGGTGTAGCTAACAGCACTGTATCTCTTGACAGGTTTAGTGGAAGATGGACCCAGAAACCTATACTCCGGCCAGCCTTGAGAAACACAGTGGATGAATGAAGTCGAACCCTATTGTTCACGCTAGAAGCGGCCATAAAAAGAAGGTTTACAGAAATCATGAAAACATTGGCCTACGGAAGTCGGAGAACACCATCGTCATTCTTTTTATGGCCGCTTCTAGCGTGAACAATAGGGTTCGACTTCATTCATCTACTGTGTTTCTCAAGGCTGGCCAGAGTATAGTATCATTGAGTTTGTTAGTGTAGGGTTAGAGACCCAGCGGCCATTGGCGGCTCTCTACCAATAAATTTCCCGTGGACTCTAGTAGTGCGAGCGCGTACCGCTAGAAAGCGCTACTTGTACCCACTGATGTCAGCGTTCCTGTGGAAAGAAAGGGAAACTACGTAGTACGCGCAGATGCGAAGTCGGTAAGGTAGTAGTATCCAGATGGCGGTGGATATTGTTATTAAAGCATTATCATTTGTTCTGATAAACATGTCAAACGGGCACGAAGTTAACAATAAGTAAGCTAATACTTTATTATAACACATTATATAAGGTTTTATACATTATATAGACTTAGCTGTAGTACTACGTTACTAATGTAGGCCTATTAATGTAGGCCTAGGCTTATTGTAGCCTAGTAATGGCCTAGACTAAAAGAGTTGGGCCTAGACCTAGGCTCGGACTACACCACGTGATCTTCTGACGTCGCATCTGCGCGTACTACGTAGTATCCCTTTCTTTCCACAGGAACGCTGACATCAGTGGGTACATGTAGCGCTTTCTAGCGGTACGCGCTCGCACTACTAGAGTCCACGGGAAATTTATTGGTAGAGAGCCGCCAATGGCCGCTGGGTCTCTAACCCTACACTAACAAACTCAATGATAGTAGTTTAGTGTACTGATTTCACAGCTGGCAGGACGGTAAGACGGGGACGTATCGTCTTTTGTTTTGAGAGGGAAGGAAGGCGTTAGCATGGGGGAGTAGTGCGATGTGAGTCGAGTGTGTGAGTAAATAAAATAAAATAAATAAATTCACATTTAGAGTCTACCCACCCAGTAACCAAACTGATTTGCAGTGGGGGACTTCAATTTAAAGTGACTAAACCAACCCTGTAGGCTTCGAACACCATCGACGAGTGAGCGATAACCAATCAAAGATCGATATTTCAAATATGAAACATATGAATCGGTGATTGGACAGTGCGAACACCTGCGGACAAATGCCGGAATCAACAAGGCCGATTCAGAACAACTTCGAATTTATCGAGTGCTTCGTTGCTGGGACGGCTCCAAAATCGCCGTTTACTTATTTCCTAAGCCAAGAAGTGATGTTCTACGAAGTCCCTCACCTCGCCGGCGCCCACCAGGCTGATGTTCTGCGGCTCGAGCCCGAGGAAGGACGCGACGTCCGACGTGAACGGACTGTCCTGCTCCGCGCGGCCCGTATTCAGGTTATAGATGACGTAGCTCAGCTTGGCGTTGTTCTTGACGATCGCGTGGATGCCCTGGCCGTCGACCGTCACCGCCAGGATCTGACCGCCCTCCGGAATGTTTACCTGCGCGACACAGACGATGGGTTTGATCGTTTGTCCCGCCTCGAAACAGGGTGTTTTATACCGGGAGTAGTCCGGAAATACGTAACAGTACTAATGGAAATGGGAGTAGAATGTACTAATATCTCTTCTAATGTACCCATCTTGACAATGTACATACAATCTTGTATTGTGGTTATACAGCTAAGAAATGAAATGAAATGAAATAAAATGAAATGAAATGATATGGGAGTAGAAATCACAGTTACCTAGTCCCGCTTGGACAAAAAAAAACAGAATTGTCACTGTTACGATCGTATCGGTTGTTGCTACTACTCCCACTCGAGCAGACATGTGTAAAAACATGACTCCCATCACAGTTGTACTAAGTTACCTCTGGACAAAGAAACACCTTAAGGTTATTCCCAGTACGTTTACTCCCTTAGATGAAAAACGACATTTTGTCAACACCGTACTTCTGGAGTAATAACCACAGGACAAACAAACATTACCTATTATAATGGCACAAGCTCTATATACATAGACCACGTACAGTTAGCGATCATTTCCACGTTTTAATACATTCATTGCACAAAAAATCATAATCATTATCATTTATAGATAGGAGAGATATTAGAAACTCAACGATTTTGCTTCAGTGGGAATATTTCACTAGAACTTCCCCCGCATTTAATGGAAAATTAAATTGTTTTCTGCACATATATGTACACCAATTGATGGTGGAATCAGTGCTCACCCTGCGCGGTATCCGCTGGAAGCAGTCGGGCGCCCGCGAGGTGGCCCCAGACTTGATCAGCTGTAGTTCGTCCTTGCGCATCAGACGACAGTCCTGCAGCAGATTGACAGTGTCGTCCGCGCTCGGGTCCTTCGTGTCCTGGCGACACAACAACAACAACATGTGTAGACATTCAAACTTTGTAATTAACTGAGATCCTTTGATGTAAGACAGGTAGACTAATTGATTTTTTTTTTTTTAAAGATTGCAGTGGTTTGGCCACATGAAAAGAATGCAGGAAGACAGGATCTCGAAAATTGAGTTTGAGAAAGAAGCAGGTAAAAAGAAAAGAAAGAGGGGAAGACCAAGACTGAGGTGGGAAGAAGTGATAGCAATGGACGTGGAAAGAAAAAATGCAACTTGGGAAGAGGTCAATCAGGAACAATGGTGGGAAGATAGAAAAGTATGGACAGAATTTGTAGAAAGAGCAGAGGAAGAAGAAAGTGAAGAGGAGGAGCCAGAGGAAGTTAGCATGAGGGAAGCGTCAGGCATGGCCAGCCGGCTTCGATGTACCTAGGGGCCAGAATATGATGGGATTAATTTCCTATACCCTACCCGACTTGATTGTTGGACACAGGGAGCAGATATAAAAAAAATTGAATTCATTTAAATTGAGATTAACTCTGGGTATCCAGTCTCATTCTGGCAAACATTATACAAGGTAAAACCTACATCAATAGATAGACCAGACTATAACAACTGAACTAGAGACGGGCCAATGTGGTTAATCTCAAGAAAATGGGGGTCAGTAGTCAGTACGTTTCACACCTGCTAATAGCAGCCTTCCAGAATTCATTGAATTGGATTACTAATTTCACTCAGCCATCAGTAATCCAAGTGTTCCAATACCTATTTATACTGTGTTGATTATTATATGTTCGAGTATCAATATTTAAATTTAATATATCAATTCTATTGGATATTCCCTCCATTTACAGAACAGAACAAATCCCGTTACCATTGAGTTTGTTAGTGTAGGGTAGAGACCCAGCGGCCATTGGCGGCTCTCTACCAATAAATTTCCCGTGGACTCTAGTAGTACGAGCGCGTACCGCTAGAAAGCGCTACACGTACCCACTGATGTCAGTGGGTACGTGTAGCGCTTTCTCTAGTACTTTCTTTACTCTTTCTTTACTTTCTTAACTCTAGTAGTACGAGCACGTACCGCTAGAAAGCGCTACACGTACCCACTGGTACGCGCTCGTACTACTAGAGTCCACGGGAAATTTATTGGTAGACAGCCGCCAATGGCCGCTGGGTCTCTACCCTACACTAACAAACTCAATCCCGTAACTGTGCTCTTGATGTTCAGGCAGATAAACCGGGATTACTTGCCACACCCACCTTGACGTCCTTGCCGGTGACGGGGAAGCGCACGGCCACGTGGGCCCCGTCGACCTTGAGCACCCGGCCCACCGGGACGCAGCGGACGTCCTCGACAAACACCACGTCCTTGAGCTGCCACTCCTCCTCGTCCTTCTTCTCCGCCTCCTCGCCCTTGGGCAGCGGTCGCTTGGCGCGTTCTGCAACGCAACAATGAACCCCTCTACATTCACACATACATCTATCTTCATCTATAATTTAATGATTTTAAAGCACACCATATGTGTTACAAAACATGACAAGACACTACTACAAGACATAAACTAATACTACATAGATGGGATGGATGTTAGGTTAGGTTAGGTTAGGTTAGGCTAGGTTAGGTTAGGTTAGGTTAGGTTAGGTTAGGTTGGGTTAGGTTAGGTTAGGTTAGGTTAGGTTAGGTTAGGTTGGGTTAGGTTAGGTTAGGTTAGGTTGGGTTGGGTTAGGTTAGGTTAGGTTGGGTTAGGTTAGGTTAGGTTGGGTTAGGTTAGGTTAGGTTAGGTTAGGTTAGGTTAGGTTAGGCTAGGTTGGGTTAGGTTAGGTTAGGTTAGGTTAGGTTAGGTTAGGTTAGGTTAGGCTAGGTTAGGTTAGGTTAGGTTAGGTTAGGTTAGGTTAGGCTGGGTTAGGTTAGGTTAGGTTAGGTTAGGTTAGGTTAGGTTAGGTTGGGTTAGGTTAGGTTAGGTTGGGTTGGGTTGGGTTAGGTTAGGTTAGGTTCTAACCTAACCCAACCCTATTGAAACAAGGCAGAAGGCGGCTACTCACTGGTGGTGTTGATGGAGCCGGTGTCACTACAGGTGCTGGAGGCGGGAGACGGTGGTGGCGGCATGTCCAGCCGGTCAGCCGTCTCCTTGTGGCTGTTCTTGCCGCCCCCCGAGCTGCCGGGGACGGGCAGGGTGGGCACGGGGGCAGTGTCGCGGGTGGGGGCCGTGGCCGGGGGCGGCAGCAGCTTGAACCGGCACAGGTCGGTGAGGTTCCACGCCGCGTTCAGAAGCTGGCCCACCTTCGGGACGCCGTTGCAGATGGTGAAACCTGGGCGACAGACAATAGACCCTGGAGCTCAGACTAACACTCTTAAATATCTTACATTTAAGAAGGAATGTAAATCAGTAAATGAGCTACAAATTGTTAGCCTTACTCTTGGAACAAAATAAAATACAAAGCCATAAACATATAATGAGAATTTCCTGTATTTCTTGAAACGCACTTGAAAATATGTATATAGCAACTTATAGAGATGACGCCTGAAGGCTAGTAGTACACATGAGAGGTCAAGAAGGATAGGATATTTATTGGTAACAAGATAAACTAGACCTGCAGCAAATCAGGTCGAAGGTGTCAACCGTTGCCAATTTTATTTTAATATAAAGTAGATGCCTATACATTATACAATCATGCCGGCTTCCTAGCAGGGCTATAATGAAAACGGTCTCCTAGAGTTTCAGAACACGTGCCCACATTTGGCCAGATCAGACCATCATTAGAGTGATCTGGCCAACCAGTAGTGACAGTTTCCTGCCCCTAGTGTCCTCACGCCGCAAGGCAAAGAGTTACGTTCCACGCCAAGTTTCACTGTAGAGGTACATCTAGCTCAGCGGTGCTCAAACTGCGGCCCTCCTGAATAATTTTGCGGCCCAGAGCTTTTGTGTTTTCATTAATATATTTTACTATTTTAACTGGACTATTTGTTTGCTGTAGGCTATATGAAAATAATATTGTATACGTGATGAATTATGAATGATATATCACCAACCAACTAAACTTTACTTGGTATTTGTTACCTGTAAACGTAATATAAACTAATGGGTAATGCTTCGAGTTTTTCGCTTTGACTTGAAAAAGCACGAAATATCTATAATAGTCGAACAAATTTGGCGCCTTCGGTGAAAAGACCTCCAGCGGCTGGGGCTTTGCCCCAGATCCCTTGCTATTTCCACACCTCACGTTTCCCTGTTACACCCCCCCCCCCCCGAAATAATTCCTAGTTATGCCACTGCATACTTGTATTAGTGATTGGGATTTTTGGAAAGGTGGCTCTCCAGGAAAAAAGTTTGAGTACCACTGATCTAGCTAGAGAGGAGCTTCTACTGACAACACACACACTCACCGATGGCGCCCGGCTGGTACATCGGGCTGTGCTTCATGCACACCTGGCTGCCGCAGACAATCTCGGCAGACGACGACGGGAAACGGTGCTTGCGAGACTTGGCGCGATGTTTCTCCCACAGGCGCTTGCGTTGTCCGAACGGCAGCACTCCCCTGAGACACACAAACGAGAACGACGCCTGACCAAGGAGAACACTAGAAAATCTGCACTCGATAACTGAACGATGAGGGTGGTCCAGCCATATGTGGAAATCACATCACATTTTAATTATATCTGAAAATGTAAATGTTTCAAAACGTTTGGAAAAATACACCACCAACTTTATGACCCGCAAACTTCTACAACAGGGCTGGATTCACAAGAGGTACCGACCTAACTTTTGACATCTCGTGAAACCATACCCAGGTCACACAATGAAGTTTCTAATTCCTGGTCAGTCAGAACAAAGATGTAATAAACATTCATAAATAATTAGTTTAAAAAATCTATTCTCAGATATTAGCATGGATTCACAAGAGGATCAAAGTTAGGCTGGTCTGTAGAGTTAAAACCAGGGAAAAGACTCTTGTGAATGAGTTCGGAGCAGCACTTTAATGGCAACAACTAAAACGGCCATATTTGCAACAATCACCATCATCTGTTGCCACGTCCAACTCGGCGTTGGGTCGGCATTGAAGATAAGCCTCTCCATCTTCTTCTATCCTGCCACCCCTCTTCCCTCTAAACTACATTCCAGTCCCCTCCTCGCATTTCCACATCCTTCCTCACTTTGTCGTGCCATCTTTGACGTGGTCTTCCTCTCGTTCTTCTACCTGGAATCTCCAGTTCTAGCATTCTCCTCGCAATCTTTCTCTTTCCATCCTCTTGACAAGTCCGAACCATTTCAGTCTTCTCTCTCCAATACGCTCCAATAAATTCCTTACGCCTAGTTGGTTCCTTATGTCGTCATTCCTTATCCTTATTTCTTTTAGTTTGCACACACGATAAGCTGTACTCACCACCAGTAGAGCGCGCCGCTCTCCAGCCTCGCGACCGTGTACAGCGTGCAGGTGTGGAGGGTCCAACGTGAACTGCACACACGACAAGCTGTAGCCGTAAGCTGTACTCACCACCAGTAGAGCGCGCGCTCTCCAGCCTCGCGACCGTGTACAGCGTGCAGGTGTGAAGCGCGGCCACGCGGTCCAACGTGAACTCTGCAAACGACTGCGCAGCGTGCTCGAGCTTGACGGCGGCGTGGGCCAGGGTGTCGTCCAGCCAGGTCGCGACCTTGCCCGACTCTGTCGACACGGAGCAGCGGATCACCGTGCCCGATATCGCGGCCACGCGCTCGCCCAGCAGGCCCAGAGACACCGTCTTGGGGTGGTGCACGTTCGCGTTCTGAAACACACGCTCGTGTCACACTCATCTTCTTCTTTCAAACACCCAGAGTTGGAACGTATGCCATCAGGGCTGTATTAAGGCATAGGCTAACTAGGCTCGAGTCTAGGGCGCCAACATTTTAGGGGGCGCCAAAGGCCCCCCCCCCCATCGGCCTCGTAATGCGCTGAGGTCCGAGGCAAAACCCTAACCTTTCAACGGGCGAGGTAAAATAATACAATTTTGTGAGTTGCAATGTATTAGTTGCCTACTTGTTTTCTACCTAAAATGCATGCATATGTTTTTTTAGCATGTTGAAATGTTGAATTTCCGGGGGGGGGGGGGGGGGGGGGGGGGGGCATCTCCTTGTTAGCCTATGGACGCCAAATGTCTTAATCCAGCCCTGTATGCCATTCATTTTCTGCCTAGCTGCCCAATAAAGGTCCGTCACATAATTCCTTTTTTTATTATTTTATTTCCAATATGAAATACATACAGTCATAACAAACTAACCCACATTACATCCCTTTCTGCTTTTCAGGCAGTGTATCACGGAAAATAAGTTTAGTGGTTATTTCAAATTCATCGCTGGTAGTGTATTTCCAATAATCCCTTCCAATCTTATCCTAAATGAAATGTAAATGACCCGCGTTCATCACAGCTCCAACAAGTATCAACAAAACTTCGAACGTTTTCTTTGCAGCTGTGAGGAAGTACAAGGGACCATAACAGATTTTGTGTGTGTGTGGAGGGGGGGAGAGCATTTAAACCTGATTAGTTTATGGGTCTAAACATTTAGGAAAATAAATAGCTGTTTTTTCACAACCTTCTGCCATCAACAACAATTTATTTACAACAGTGCCGACTCTGATATCGGATCTGCAAGCCGGCAGCACGAAAGCCTAGAGCAGTGATTCTCAACCGGTGTGCCGCAAAAATTTGCAAATTTAATCATTATTTTAAT